>JAQIXS010000911.1:0-36803 GCA_034700785.1 Rossiulus vilnensis | reverse complement strand
ACCAAGGTATGAAAATTTGGTCAACATATAGAGGCGGTCAACATATGGATGTGTTCAACTTAGGAGGTTCTACTGTATATAGAAACATTTGTAGATTACTGCGTTAATATGTACATTTTAAGATACCTTAAATAAAACTTCCTGACGTGAGTTTCATGATTTGAACTAAACTTGGTCAATCACGTGATGGTTACATGTTGCAAAACACCCAGAATCCTCTGTTTCATCTCACGTTGGCTTCGGTTAAGGTACCTTCGGCAGTTTACATGCAATAAGCAGCTTACTTTAAGCAGTATATTTTTGTATATACTATATAAAAGTATGGTATTGTATTAATTTTGCGTTATTATATATTAATTCTTAATGATGGCTGAAGGAGTAATAACTGTACTACCCGTTGTAATAGTAGTCTGCCTACATCATAGTCGATTTTCTGACGTTCTCTGTGAATCGGTTTGCCATAAGCACCCTCGATCAACTACCGTTTTTAATATCCAAAATTCAATTACATTAAGGGCCTATGTAGAATACTTGCGCTAATACAGTATGTATTACTGCTTAATGTTGTTGCTATTCAGTTTTCAGATATGGTTGTTGGAATAAATTTCCGGTTTTTTTCTTCCATTTTTTGCGCTCTTCTCTATTATTCAACGATGCAATCAAGTGTGTTTGTATGAAAACTTGTCGGAAGCATGTCTATCTAATACACATTATACACCGTGTATCCATAGACAACACTGAGGAAGTCTTTCATGCGCACAAAATATCTAAATGGATTGCCATTTTTTTCTATGAACTATTTATAGCCGGTCTCCACTATCTTTTATAAATATTCATCGCTTAACATCACCCACTTCATCCTGAAAATTATTCCTCTATATTCCATTCTTGAATAACGGCATAACCGAAATCTCATAGTCATGCTTGAATACGTTTAATTTTTCATGGATGAATAGAAAACCTTTTAAAAACCTCGAAATTTAAGAAGTATGGCGTTTGTGAGTATCTTATCCATATCCCATTATTATACACTGTAGTGGTTCTTGATGGAGTCAGCAAATATTGCGGAGGAAGCTTTTTAACTAAAAATAAATTACCCGTTTTCGATTAAACAATAATGTTGAAATAGTTGGGCTTTCTGGGCAATTTTACAACAAATACTGCTATGGTGAGGTATAAACGTGATGTTGCCCCTAATAAATACAATTATCTTGGTACAGTCCATTATCGCTTGAATTGGACAGCCCCCTCCCTTCCTAAGTCTCAAATAGCACAAAAAATGATTGACGTTAGTCAAGTTTCTAGTGCAAAAATTGCGTAATTTTGATTAGGAAAAACAAAATAAATTATGATCTCATAATGTCCCTAATTTGTGCCATTGTATTTCTGGGCTATATTAACTCAAGTTTTAATTAAGATAACGTCACATTTACGCAAAACATATTGCCAGAATTAAATATAAATTACGCCGGTTTTAGGTCATTAGATCATTGACTTCATAAATTGCGAATGTTCCTTACAATCTCGGACGTCATTTATGGACTTCCCAACTTCCATTCACGCGTATTAAGTAGACAGTTTTATGAAAATGAAAAATTCCATAGGTTCACGGCGTTATGACTACCGTGACTTGACATTTTGAACACTCCCGAATGCATCACGTGCTTCTTCATAGTCACTTATTATAAATGCTAGAAAAATGATGCCGTGTCATCGTTTTTTACATAACGTGTTAAAAATAATGCTGCCATAATATTTTACGACACTTCCGCGAAATTGCTGCCGCGCCATGTTTTTTTATATTTTTTTATTAACTTTGACGATGTCTAATAAGTCTACTGGAAAACATGCTTTAAGGCTGAGCAAAGTAACACCCACCATGCTTAAAATTATTCAGACATTTTTGCTTCAAATACTTATTATAATTGCCAAATTTATTTTTTCCAGTGTAGAATTGATAGTTCACCAGTGTTTGAGCTATTTTTTATAATTTGTAAATGTCCCGTTTATTTACAGTGTATATAATAAAATGAAAGGTGAAGAAAAACCGTTACGCAACCTCCAAATACTAGATGTTCCTCTCAAATAAAACATCCGACGATGGTCATCGGACGCTCGATAACGGTTATTTTTTCAAGTGTATTTAATGTTTTAGAAATAAACGGGATATTTTAAAATTATAAAAAATAACTCAAAACCTAGTGGATGACCAATTAGTCTTAAATTGCTATAATCTCAAATGGTTGTTTATGACACTGCTCAAA
Source organism: Rossiulus vilnensis (assembly GCA_034700785.1). NCBI lineage: Eukaryota > Metazoa > Arthropoda > Diplopoda > Julida > Julidae > Rossiulus > Rossiulus vilnensis. Next base: position 34,539 of record JAQIXS010000911.1, on the reverse strand, counting down.
AGAGGGCTATCTAGTCACGATTGAGCGATAATAGGGAATTCCCGTACTTTCCTTAGCCATTTTCAACTTCTGAAATAAAGCAATTTCGATTTTATTCCATAAACACTTGTGATAAATTCAGGAAAAAAGCGAAGTTGAAAATATAATTCGTGAGAACTGCCATTTCTGCTGTACTAGACTGGGCAAGGCAGGGTTTAGGGGTTCTCCAAATAAAAGAAGGGGTAGGGTGAGAGGGAAGACTCAAAAGTCAATGGACATCATTCATGGACAGGCCCTCAGGTTCGGGATAGAAGAATCCCTGCGTGTTGGACCATGACGCAGATGGTCTTGGTTTCTTGAACGTGTTCGTGAAATTCACAGGTTTCACACGCAAGTCAATTGCTCAGGCTCTCCAAGTTGATTTCTTTCGCCCCCATCGATTTGGGCTGCGCACATGAAATCATAACGTGCCAACCCTCCTTTTTGCTCCACCCCACCCTCGGCCTTTTCAATTTCGGGCAGTGTTTTTCGATTTCGATCTCCTGCGTTGACCATCTTTGTCATTGGAGATTTCTGGAGAGGGCCGCGGAGGGGTCGCACAAAAACGGCCAAGTTCGCTCACACGGGCCTGCATTTGTCGCCATGGCGACCGAATTCGTCCCTCTACAATGGAAATCTTTTGAGCTAGTTTTAAAAAAAACTGTGCCTAAACGGGTCTGCGAGGCCTTATCACGTCCGCCCACACACTCCGTGATCGCCTTGAAGGGCCCACTCCAACTGAAGATGGTCAAAATAGAGAATTGGAGAATGGTAAAGAATAAACATCGCTCACCCCCACCCCTCTATTTCAATTCGTAAGCCACTAGCGAGCACACCCATATAATAATCACCCATTGAGCTTTGGGCTTTGCCTCTCTCTCTCTCTCTACTCGCCATTTTTCCATTGATAACTTTTGAAGTTCTTTTCTTGCCTGTGGAGAAGTTGTTTGAAGAGAGGCGAATTCCCATGCAATGACTGGCAATGCGCTCTGGGACCATCCCTAACTAGTTCGTCACACGTGTGCCTGGCTTTCCCTAAATCCATAGAATTAGACGTGGAAAGTTTTCCACGTCATCGATCCACGCTGCTCTGGCGAGACCACAAATCAGCTTACGCAGCCTGTGTGCGCACTATTTTCAGATGGGTTTTGGAGGAGATGACTGCTTTAGTCCATCGTCTGTTCTAACCATGTTCGGTGTTTTATCTTCAACGTGTGTTTGCGAGCTTCCATCACCACTCAAAAACTGCGTTCTCTCTGAAACAACTTCGTAACTTTGTTCGGAATTGTATAGGGCTTCACTTTATGTTGTCTCAAAGAGGAACACAAATTTAAGAAAACTAAAGGTTTGGTCATTTTTAACCTGCCAAGGTCTTTTGAACAAGTAGGTTATCTGGTGCCGTGGCGATAACAGTGAACTTACTTTAGAGGGTTTGTAGCTCTGGGAAGCCCATTTGGTAACAAAAAATTCGAGGAAACCGAAGACATCAAAATGTCTTAAATACTGTCAAGGAAATCAGACGAACGGATGTACCTTTAATATTTTAACTTAAAACAGTGTGGCATCGTTTGTTTGATTCAAGATGTCTTTTTCCGATTTTGTGCTTGCGTCAACACCGCGGTTTTGAGGGAAACAATGAATTCGGGAAAAGTTATCGATGAGTTTCTGCATCCGTATATTATCTTCAGAAATCTAAGAACATTTTGAAGCATGTTCCAGAAAGCCTGCTTAATTTCTTTATTACTTTCTGCCTTTGATTCTCTGGGGACCGGAAATACACATTTCTGTAAATATACCAGTTAACTGAAATAAAAATTAAATGAGCGTCAGACAAGGATAAATTGGAGAATAGTGCATCCGTAATTAAGCAATCTACGACCTGTCCATTATGCATAAAACAACCCATAAATAATGACGTAGTATATGGTGCCATAAAATACGTTTATACAGGTAATCAACTATGCAGAATATATATTTCGTAACAGTAAAATGCCGCCACAAATATATCACGTTATAAATATCTACTGTATCCAGTGTATTCACCATGCATATATGGCACTCCTCTGATAAATTATCTTATATATGCATGTATGGTGTATATGGGTTGAGACGGTTTCTGAAGTCATGAATATAAAAAAGCCACTGAACACGAATGGGGTTCATCGAAATTGGAAACTAGAAATAAATGAAATGCAGATGGCGCTGCCAAAAGGTTATTCTGGCTTCACTCTTACCCTCGGCGAGATGATGCAGAAAGTTTATTTAACAAATGCTCGCGCACGAGAACATGTTTTTTTCACCCACAAAATGGTTTCTTTAATTTTGTATACGTGCATATGCTATGAAAACTAACGTTTTAAGTTTTTTTCCTTCTCTCCTTGGACGTGCCATTCAATAACGTTGTGCCTCACAATGTCTTTCAAGCTCATTTGTAAATAGATAAGTAGGTTAGCAATTTGTTGTTGGCCGTGTAACGCAATAACGCGCAGGATAGACATTTACATTTATATTGTGTTATGGAAACGTATTTCGAGGTTTCCATGTGTGGCTGCTGCAAATTGGCCAAAAAACCAGGAATTTGCGCGTAGTGTGAGGCAAAAACCAACCGTACACTCGAACTTGTACCATATGTTAGAGCGGGGAATTTATTTTAGGAAAAAAACTGCTAGAAATTCAGGCCCCAGATTTGTACTGAAGGTGTTTAAAGTGCAATCCAATTTTTTCACAAACTCAAGGACTGCAAATTCAATTCATGACCTCGTTGTTTGCTACAAGATTTCGTGAAAACGTTTCACCAGTTTTTTTTCCGCCCCAAAAGCGAGCATGTGAGAAAATTCTTTGAAGATGCCTCTTGATGGCAAACATAAGTTGTATAAACACCGTTTCATACCTTGTCGCAATTTCCTCATTTCAAGCGCAACATTTAAAAAAAATCACATCTTCATGCAGATTGGCCATTGACTATACTGAGAATAACACGCTGCGAAACTATTGCGTTGTTAGTGCATTCATTTCAAGTACATACTTCAAGCCTGATATGGGTTATGGGGGCGTATCAATAAAACTACAGGTTTACATCAGGGGGTAATGCACTTTCGTACTTTTGTGAACGGAATCAATACATCCATTGCGTTAACTCGTAAGTAAAAATTAATTCCCGACAAATCGATACATTATCTTTTGAGGAGCATCCATTCAGACTTTTTGAATGGCTTTCGAATGAAACAAACCATGCAGGATGTATTAATATTTTAAGCATATTCACTTCGCTTAACAAATGCATGGTGAATCTTATAATAACAACGAATTAACATTAATGCTTTAATTATTTTAAACGCTAGAAAAAATGTATACAGGGTTCCCACCGGATCTGGAAAACCTAGAATTGCCTGGAAAGTAGGAACAACTTGGAAAAGTTGGGAGAATATCAAATTTTCATGCAAACATCAGGGAGATTTTCATCAGATAAAATGCAAGCCTTAAATTGACGAAATCGCATATGATTGGTTGGGAATTTCCATATTTTCCTTAGGACGCTTTCAACTTGGGACCCTCTTCTAACGTAAATTTACGTACATTCACGTTTGCTTAACTGTTATAGCAATGGAAGTGGCTTTTGTTATATGACAAATAATAAACATTGAACTACAAAGTTGTAATAAACACACAACGACTATAGAAGTATGCGTTTAAATCATTTCAAAAACGTTTCACACATGAGGGAAAAGGCTTGAGTACATTTTCCATTTATTTTTATTGCGAACAATTATGTTAATACGTTCTGCATTTCGAGTAGTATTTCTCGATTTGGATTCAGAAACTTCTATCATCCATTAGAGATGATGAAGAGTTTTACAGGCGCTGCAAATTTATAAGTTTTTCTCTAGTTTTGTGAAGTTTTCTAAATTAATCTTCGTCATCGATCGCCTTGATATGACGGCATATAGTTTATGAAGACATTTCTGCAAAGATTTTGTCCGCTTTTGGTAGTGAACCTACACTGTACTTATAGGTAAGGAAAACTTCACGCGATGATTCGTTCGCAGTGAAAAGGCGTGGAACCATTTGATACGCATTCATACACACACACACTTCGACAATTTTCTCAGTTGAAGAATTGACCCCAACTCGACCTCGTTCACCGCCCTTAGTCTTCAATCCTGATTCCGCAATTGTCGTTTTACGTTAGGGTTTTATGGCACGCTTTACATCCATGTCGGAAGTGTTTAAATGTGGAAATAGCTACGGTAGTAGGGGTCGTTCACCGTTGGATTTCAATTTCGTTTCAATTTGGTGTGGCAGTGTGCATGAATTACTGCTGATCCAGGTTTTTTGGGGAGAAGGGGGGAGTCTATTACCGTTGCTCTCCCTGTTTCGCGACTCCTGTTTGGCACGTCGTAAAGGATGCGGTCGTTAATTCTGGCGTGGGCATTCAATGACCTTTGGCGGATGTCCACCTTAAGAATACTATCAGGTGGGCTGCGGACGAGAAATCCTCTTGATGTCATTAGGCCCAAAGTGGTAGCCAAGGCTACCGATGGCCGACGTTCGGCTTCACTGAATTACAATTGGCCGGTAAGAAATCGCCTCTGTCCAGCCACAAGCATCTCTTGTTCTTTGCCCTTCATCCCATTAAGATAATTTCTCGTTCGCACGTGCGATGACCACCTCGGCGGAAGTCTTACGGGCTTTTGAAAGCGCCATTAGGGCACAGATTTAATTCTGGATGGGAACGTTGATGAAACATGCAATATGTATGCTCCCTGTTTGACCGATGGCGTTACCATTAAGACACGAGTTGCTACAAGTTCTTATACAGGGTGGTACTTAAGTCTGTTTCTGTCTAGGACATCAGAACTTGGTGTTCCATACAGCTTTTTTTGTTCATGAATCACAACATCTTCAATTATTCACATTTTTGTTTCAAATACATGTACTTATTATAATCGCTAAATTTATGTTATTCAGTGTAGAATTGGTCTTTACTAGGGTCTCAGTTATTATTAAAAATTCCAAAATGTATTGTTTATTTATAGAAAATGAAATACATATGAAAAAATCCGGTATGTGACCTCGGGTAGCGGGTTTTCAAAACTGTTTTTTTTTTTAAATTTAATTTTAAAAAATTGAACGGGACGTTTTTTTTTTAAAAAAAAAAAAACTTAGAACCTAGTGGACAATCAATTCTACGCGGGAAAACAAAATTTAGCAATTTTGTCATATATTTTTGTCATGGTAAGCATCCTTTTAGCTCAGCTTGTAAAGGGCTTGTTTTTTATTTAGTTTGTGTTGATAGGGCGATTTTCACCCTTGTAATGACAGGTTGAACGTAATTGCAGAAATGACGTTAAACCATTTAAGTTATTACATGTACATGTATATAACTTACATGTATTGGAAATACCTGTTTGGTCAGAATACGTGTCAAACAAACAAAAGGTTGGCTACTTGTATGACTATGGCATGACAATTTTACATATATATTCCCATTTCTACTGATGTGGGAAGGCTGGAATGGAATTTTTGACCTTACTTCCATAATGGGTATGAACAACAGTAGTTTTAAAAATATATGAAATTCATCTGCCTGATTTATTCATCGCCATGGGAATAGGCCTGATGTCATGCAGCGATACGCTACCCGATTCGGTACGGAATTCTGGTCATCTCTGGCGAATGCATCTAAATTTGAAAGAACATGCATTGCTCAGCACAGGCTTCGCGAAAAAGGTAGTTTATCATTGCTTTATACATTCGGGAGGGAGTATATATAAACATTAGTTGGTTTTCCGTGCGAGCACGCTGCTTTTTATTGCTGTAATGGAAGGCTTCATCATTTTCGACGACTGCATGGATATCTTCTATTTTGACGATGTATATATTTTTTGGTCTGTGTTGCCTCTTTTTTCCCATCACTCGCTGTAACAGTGCCCGTGCGAGCGCTAAATGCAAAGTAACTCATTTAAGGGGCACATAACGCAGATTTAGAAGCTCGTTTAATGCATGTGGGTGCTGGTTGCCATGGTTGCCTTACTTTATCATTCATTTGGCGGAGGACCTGCATGACCCCCAGCTCGGCTTCTTTGACGGTTCCACAACTTTTATAGCTTTTCTAGTTTATCAATGCTTCTTCTATCGGGTTTTAAGTATCCCTCTACCAGAGGCCTGTTGAGCGCCGATTTTGTTAGGTCGGAGCAGCCAGAAATGAGATGGCATAGAGTCCGAGGGGAATTCTTGGCAGCTCTTATGACAAAAAGATATTATTGGTGAACTGTGATTCGACAGATTTGGCTCTGTCTGTATACAGTGTGTCTTGCATTAACTGCAGTGTGCAAGACACCCTTTGGCCACACTACTGAGACCTCAGGGATGCGTATTACGTCTCAGAGCGATCATTCTGCGGATTTCTGGAGACATGGTTCCAATGAAACAACGCTGACAGATGTGCGAAACAGGGTTTTCAGAATGAAGATTAGAAAATATAGCGTTTCAAATTTTATTTTTAGAAACCTATTATAAGTTGATCTCTAGCAAAAGCCTATTTATAGAAGAACAGTTTAAAAGGGTCATGATTATCAGTCGTCATTTATATATTCGTCTCCAGGTGGAAATGTTTAGTATATGACCATTATATGAGGATATATATGGCATAACTGGCATAATAAACAATACATGGCAACTTTAGATAAAACCATATATGGATGCATATGGAGAATATTCGATTTTCTACTCAACTCAATTTCATTAATGATCACTTCCCTTAAGCAAATGTAATACCTGCGCATATTCATGTAAACAAAATTGTAACTTTATAAGTTACTGCATCATATTTCCCAGGTATGTGCATGTAGAGATTTACATGTTTATAAATTTATTTGTAAATAACTTGGCATAGCCTATATGGTGATATAGACATTGGATTTTATGGGCTGAAATAAACAGTATATGAGCATTTATGATTGTGAATTGACATAAATCTGGCCAAAATGTTGGTTATTAATGACCTAATGGCTAAGTCAATGAATGGCCTAAATGTCCATATTTTCTTTTTCCACCTTTTCATCGATGAATTTTCTGATAAACATTGTCCAGCATGCGCACAACTGATGATTGAAGGGTTAAATCTATCATTTCACCAAGAAAACGAGTTGCTTAAATTGCAACATTTTCGTTCTTTATTTACGCGCGTTTTTACACCTACCTCGCACATTTGCACATGCAGACACCCTCTAAAGTCATTGGGGATGGGTGAATTCCAGGAACCAGATCCCTCTTTTCCTCCCACGACATTTTATGATGGTATATTTTTTTGAAATAGCTGTACGCATACCGAATGTTAAAGCCCGAAGATTGGCAGCCGCCGGTACAGTTATTCATCCATTAATGGTCGATGAGTTCTATGGAGCCAGAGATAGGATATTACCAGAAAAACACGTTTTGGGTGCGTGGAAGTGGAAATGGAAGGGCTGCTTTATGGAAATGGCAATGATCGCCCTTGTTCAGCATATCCTCGCTGTTTTGCATTCCGACGTCCCTGCCTCTCACGAAGGTGGGGAGCATTTGCTAGTTTTCTGGAAGTGCACTCGTCGCACGATGGCTGTCTGCATGGCAAGCTATTCCGGAAGTATTGGCTTGGCCATCACTCCCGCCATGCTACATCGAGCAGGGATAAAAACCGTGATCAAAATGGGAACGCTGTGCTTGTATCTTTCCCCACCCCCCTCCTCCTTTTCCTGGTCCAATTTTATGCATTGCAATCGCCCGAAGAAGGACCTCCCAGGATGGGCACTCTTAAACTTGTCCTGCTGGATTTGCCTATTTGCAATTCAAACTACCACCGCACAGCGTTGGCGCTTGCATACAAGGCCATTCCAGAGGTTGTACTGTCTATGATACCATTTCCGTGGATCTATTTTATACCCTGCTTTTTTATGCTCTATCACTTCCTCTCAAAACATCCTCTGAATAAGGCCTATACGTTCGATGCACTTGGCGGACTCAAACACGTATAGTTTGGTGTGCCCATGGATGCCACAGTCTTCAGCATGCTTGGCTTTACGAGGCATCTGCAATGATAAAAAGTGCAAAATTTTGTGATATATTGAAAAATCACGTAGCGTGAGCTTTTTCATCTGGCTTTTATAGACAATATCTTAAAAACAATATCGTAGATTGACAATATCCTAAAATAGATGATTTTATCACCCTTCAGTGAGGCTCTTAAATGTCTTTCGGAGTAAAAAGTATATCAACGCATCACTGCCCTGTTCTGCTAGTGAATAGAATTGATTGATACTATGCATTTAACTTGATAGTCTTTCAGCCTTCGAACTGAAAGAAAAGTCGAATTTTTACGATAAAAGTTGCAGTTGACCATAACAATAACCATGAATTGAAAAAGAAGAGCACCAATGAAGAATTAATTACTCAAAATGCGATCATGTTTATTCCAGTTAGCCTTCTTTACATTTGATTTAACACACGGGACTGAGAGTAATGTCTGAGAGTACACAGCTCTAAAATAAACAAGTTTTTTTGCCATTCTGATGTTAGCTCGCCCAATTCTAATCTGTTTTGTAGAATTGAGTGCTCTAAGACGATTCGGATGAGCAAACTTCCGGTGTAAACTTCCCAATGCGAGTGTCGCCCTCTGCTGATTTCCGCATCTAAATTAATATCAGCAGAAGTCAAGGTCACACGGTTCTGAGAGTTGATGGCGCGATTTCACTCTCAGCACAAGCTCGAGGGAGATAAATATAATAGACAAACCACCTGAAATTATTCTCGGAGGTTATTATCGCTATCAGCTTTCTCGTGAACACATAGATTAAAATATGGTTTTCTACGATATTAATTTTTTTTATTATTGAATCGTTGGCATATTTATTCATTTCTTTTCTCGGGATTAAAGTGTCCTTTGTTAGTTGCGTTTCCAAAATGAAGAAAATCACCTTTTTTCATCCCTTTTTAATCGCTTAAAATAGTTTTAAGTTCTCACATTTTCCAGTTCTTCCAGGCTGTAAGCCCTGTAAATGACAACACACGTCTTGATTGTCCTTGCAATACAAGAATTGTTTCTTATCCTCCATCATACAATATAGGCCTATATCTTTGGGCAACCGTCTCCTTTTTTCAATCATTTCCTCAGTATTTCTTTCTTTCCTTCGGTAACATATCACACCAGGTCGAATAACTCATACATCTGAAAATCAGTCATTGAGAGACTCTTGACATCTTTTATATTTTGAAAATATTCGCAAAAAGCGCCTTGCTCGCAGCATTGTTTAGGTTATTTGTTCGTGTGTACTGCTCCACAAAATTGGATTGCCGAGCGTTTGGAGACGACTGCAGTAATATCTTGTTCAGAAATTCTTGATGCATTCTCGAGTCGGCTTTAAGCCCTTCAGACGACTGCCACGATCTCGCAGAATGAGTTTTCATCCAGCCAATATCGCTGGGCACTGACTGGACGAGGTTGCACGCACAAATCTATTCCTCCTCAAGCTTGCAGTTTGACAGGGCATGGAATTTTAGTAATATATTCCGGAAGAATAAAATCGATCCCGGACTTTAATTCACGTTATTGAAGCAGAATATTGAAAGAATTTGAATAAAATTGCGGATTAACTTGCATGAATTGGGAACTCGTAATATGATCGCGCATTTTTCAAGGTCACCAAACGTGACTCGGTATTGAGGCATAGACCTTGCTGCTCTTATTTACTTGAAGGGTGCCAAACCTTTGTAAGTGCCAGAAAATCAACTTTTCAAGAGAAAACATTTCGTGAAACATACTTTTTGCACTTATTTGATTTCGTTTAAGCAAAAATAATGTGCTATTTTCGATTTTTTCCCCCCAAATATTATAAAGTGCCACGAAAAATGACTTGAGCAACAAAAAACGTCTCATGGGTCACACAATTACACCCCCTAAAACGTTCAAAACCACTACTCTTGTGACAAGTAGAGCAGCAGCGCATTGATGCTCTTCAAACTTTCATGTTGACGTCCATGTTTTTAAAACGCATCTAAAAATCTTCATAGACCCAACGTTGAATAATCTTTCTTCAACATTCAACCGCTGCTTATTTCTCTTAGAAAGCTGAGCGTGATTACTGAGAAATGTTAAACTGAGCATGAGAGAGAATTAATGTGATATGGAAATTGGATGTTACAATATTTCACCTTTATTGGGATGAATTAAGCATTCGTGTCGACTTCCAGGAAAATGCTCGATGAAATCAAATAAACCATTAATTGAAGCCATCTCTTTGTATGCGCAAGGCACGTGTTCATTATCAAGTGTCGCACGCATAAAAACGTCATGGGAAATTACCATTCACACGCAATGGAGTTTTTAAACTGATGTGCGTTTATTTCTATGCACACGTTCTAATTGAATTATCTAGGAAAATCTATGGATACTATGGATCTTGGAAACTGCAGGCAAGGTGCAATGCAAATCTCAAACTACTAGATACGTGCACGTGTTAGATGCATAGTTAGGCTGTTCCGTCACGGATGCACGCGTCACATCCGGTTATCTTTACCGCTAATGAGGGTATGCGGCTCTTGACTTATGAAACATTGATAAACGGTGCTTAAGTGGCTCAGGTATTGCGTTAATCCGTATCGCACGCAACTGCCTTGTGACGATCTGTTCTTGACTTTTATCGATTGTACCGCACGCATCACTTTGAAGAGTCTCCAAAAACCTCTTGATGAAAATAATTTCGGCATCCTATCTAATCAAGAGTGTAGATCTTGTTAGCTACTTTTATCATTCGATCATGCTGCCCCCCAAAATGGTTCTCATGGCCAATTTGTCGGCCAATTCTGCACGTTTATTACATTCAGAATTCTCGAAAGCCATTAGCAGCAATACGGTTATGATCACGTTTAGTAATGTGATGTCGACATAGAACCTGCAATTTTTAATGAAATTTTTTGATGAAGGCATTATGATGAAATTAGCCTCTGAAGAAGCCAATATACACTGAATAACCATGTATCTAACATTTTTTATTTGTTAATTTTTGATTCATTACGCCATTAAATATTCATGGCGATATTGCATTTCTTGAAATCTCGAAAAAAAATTAAATATGGGCCATCTTTGGCCTTGAATGTCCATTTACTGTGTGTTAAGTTAATATACATTTTTACGTTCTTATAAGCTACATGATAATATGCAGTGTATGTCATCATATTTACAGATATGGATATGCATATCTTTGTTATTCTATAACCGGAAAATATAATGCAAAAGTTTGTTAAGTTATAATTTCAGTTACTTATCTTGGCATGTAAAACATTTGCTTTTAATGATAGTTTTTAGTAGAAAAATGGAATATTTTCCACATACAGTATATTTACATGTATGGCCAAGTATGCAGCCACATACATGTCTTGCTTTATAAAAAGTTGTCATGTGTGACGATTTCAATATGGACTTACGCGTGGCCCTACATGTATATGACTCAGATATGGTCAGTTTGGCAGGTTGCCAACCTGCCAGAAATGCCTATGTTGCTGAAACCTGCTTGTAACCCACAGTCAGAATCATATTTCGAATCTGAAAAAGATCGCTGAGATGACCTCTGAAGGTGCCAGCTTCGCGGTTTGTCCATCTTTGTCTATTCCGCCCTTGTCCTCCACCCCTCAACGCTTACTCGTGTTTCTCTTTAATAATCTAATAATAGAAATTGTTGCGGCGATATGTCCAGCTCTTGACTCCGGCACTAACATCACTCATTAAGTAATGGTCGTGAGTCATGTACGGTGAAGAGGCGATTGATTTTGTCCCCATATGAGGTCACCATCTCCAACCTCTGTACATTGGGTCTTCCAGCCCATTGTTTTTCCTCTCTGCAGGCTTTTTCCAGTCGAGTTTTTCCACTGCTGTTTTCGGTTATGTGGGATATATGTCATTGTCTTCGTGCTCATGACGTGAATTGGGTGTAAAAGCTCGCGGGCTTTTTTTTCTTGCGCCTTTGATTTATTGATGCTTCAACCTCGCTGATCCAACGAGAGCGCCGTAATACTATGCAAACAACAGCATTGGCTGTCACTCGCTTCCAATATGAACGTAATTTTACATAAAATTGATAGCCTTTTGACTATGATGTATAGATGAGTTGGCTGCGCGATGCTTTGCCATCATTAAATTGTCTGTCTCATTTTGCCGGATTTTTTCTCCCCTCGCTCCTCTCCTAGAAGAATGCTTATGTTGAGAGATGGTAACGTTCACTATTAGCATATGAAATATGAAATTCGAGGGACGACGAGAAAGTTGCGAACGATCCATTTCTAAGAAAAGCAGTTTGAATTGAATTCTTGGAGGATAGCGAGAGGCTGCCAAATCAAACGTGATGCTTCTGTAAACCATTTACAAAGTAGCTTATATGCAAATCACGATCTAGTCGAGCTGATATAACGTCTAGCTGCGATTTTGTCTAGAGATAGTCATTACTTTTTTCTGCAATCCTTTCAGGTCGAGAGGTTTGATTCATGTCTCTTAAAAATCTTGCTTATAATAATTAAAAAGAATCCAATTTACCAGGAAGTGTTCAGATATTTATATTTACCACGAAATTATTATGGTAAAATTGAAAATGAAAGAAAGAGGAATAAATAAATTCCTGATCTTTAATATGTTGAATGTTTTTCTCCTAGCAAAGGTTTGACCAATTTTAGGCGATTTTGGGGAAATTTAAAATTTGACCAAAACAATTTCATGGCTAGTTTGCGCTGTAACTATAAATATCTGAACATTTAAAGTCCACTTCATGTAAACATTTCTTAACGGTTTTTAATGGTATACTATGCGCTAATTCTGAATGCTTTAATTTAAATAATTTGAGCATTGATCAGGAATTTATAACTTTGTGATTGCAACGCTTATTGACGTTTTCGTTCACTTTCATTCATGGGGTGATTGAGTTATGGAAAAGTGCAAGATTCATTTCGAATTTCTGAGGAACGTTTTGCCCGACCCTCTGTGCTATAATGATGTAGGAAAGTCAAATCCATCCATTTAGGCCTGCGCAGCAGTTGAATAATGGAGGAAATGGGTACGATGTATAGAAATCCGATTTGTTCGAGCAGACAGTTTGTGAAAAGCAACACAAATGCTACATGATTTAGGTAACTCGTTATGAGTAATATCTGTATTTACCGAATTGCACCGTGTACGTTCATAGGGCGGCGAAACAAGGTCTTAATTTTGAGCCAGCTATAAATTTCTCTTTCCTCCCCTTCTCCACCCTCCTCCCTGTCTCTCTCTCTCTCCTCTAGCCTTTTGCCTTTATGAATAGTTGTAATCAAGACAAATAATGAGCATAGGAATCTTGTGCAAAATCAGATGAAAGTCCACTGTGAACATGCAATTTATATCCAGGGTATACTTGCTCGACGTAGTCTTTATATTTCATGTCAAAGATCAGTTATCGGTTGAGCAAATTTGTCGTAATATCTTTTCCCCATACATGCTTGTCCAAGGTATTCGGATGTAATTACTACTGATAAAATCGTGATTATGTTTATATATAGACCATGTATGGAAAACCGTTGCTACTTCCAAACTCTGGACAAATATGCTCATAGTACATGGGCGTATCGTAGAATCCAATATCAGCCCAGTATGTACATGTAGGTTACCGATGAAGAAAACCATCTCCAAGCTTAGCGAAAGGAAGCCTCAATAAAAAGCAGGCTAGATGTAGACAAGTTATATAAACTGTTTCTTATTGGATGCATGCAAAAATAACGTTGACTATTTTTTATTGAGATTTACGGTCATGTATTTTTTTACTTTCAAACAAAGATGATACAGTATCAATATACAACTTGTATGCGCCGTAATTCTTGACAGATATTAAAGTTGTGTTTATTGGTGATTGTGATGCAAGTACTAATAATTTACAATTTTCAGTTTTAGATGCACAGAAAGATCCACACTTTTCAATGTTATAAAAACTATGAATTAAAAGTAATTAATAAAGTTACATTAAAGTAATGTAATGTCATTCAAGAAGTTCTTTTTATTCTCCAATAAATTCAGAAATTATAGAAGACAGATAATGCACATACTGTATGTTGCCATGCATTCGAGTGGAATGATCCTAATGCTAATCGCAATCTCAGTGTTCTATTACTTGTACTTTTACACTGTGGGTGACCTGTTGTGTCGGCAACAAGTTCTATTTAGCCTATTAAATTATTTAGCACGTATTCATCATCTACCCCCTTTTAATATTTAATTCCCAATCTATTAACCAACAATAATAATAACAGCATGAAGAGGTTTCAACCCTTATAGCTTTTATAGGGTCTAAATAATTTAATAAATAGCATTTCCGTTGCCAGCACATCGAGTCACCCACAGTGTTAAGCCCAAAAGGATACCCACCATGCAAAGACAAATTACTTATTTTTGCTTCAGATATTTACTATAATTACTGCATTTAATTTCTTCCGTGTAGAATTGGTTATTCACTAGGGTCTAATTTAGTTTTTATAAGTTGTAAATGACCCGTTTATTTATAAGAATTGAAATTCTTGAGTTTTACTCTCAATGAATCTTCCGAAGATGGACAACGGAGGTTACATAACGTTTTTTTCTTCCACGAGTTTTTGAAATATTTATTAATAAACAAGATATTTTCAACTTACAATATATGCGTAAATCCACACCCTAGTGGACAACCAATTATTCTAAACGAGGAAAAATAAATTTAGCATTTATAATAAGTATTTAAATCAGAAATGTGTTAGTAATTTTTATGGTGAGCATCCTTTTTGGGTAGACCAGCCTTAGAGCAATAGAAAGTGAAGCATTGAGGACATTCCAGCTTTATTAACTAAGAATTAACATATCTAGCGACTTGTTTATTTACTCGAAGCACTGTAAACGTTTAGGCCATACAAGTCCAGAAAGTTATAGTTATGGGCATTCCATGATGTGAAATTTTCGAACTGGGTGCCACAAAAATTACATAGGCCTATGGTTGTTAGATTTGCATCCGCGTTATGTGTACGCAATGGCTTTCATGATTCCGGTCGAAGGGCATTGACCTTTGTTATTCAAAATGCCTCTCGTATGACACTTGCATGACAATGGATTCGACTCGGCTCATAATGTATGCCAGAGGCGCAGGCAAACCGTCAGACAGACACATCCGGGCACAAATTGATTGCGCTTATAGCACCTAGATTGATTGCAGAAATTGCGAACATACCGCACTTCCTATTCATTAACCAACATTTCTAATGTCTATCCCACCATAAAGTTTACCAACGAGGTTCTCTAGTACTACCGTTGCGATAGAAATCAATTTTTATTTGTCGCCCATTTCTCCTTCGCAAAGCAACGGACACTAATTTTAGGCACTGTATGACGTATTTTATTGGGTCATGTACACGCTCATCACATTAGCATCTTTCAGCCATTTGGATTATGGTTGTTGTATTATTATTGCTTCTGGATATGTGCCCAGATTATCCTCATTTGTTGTAGCCCCATTTTTCTAAACGGCTTCCATGCAGGACCCTGCCTTAATACATCAGCGAAGCGAATGCAATATTATTTTTGAAGTCAATGAAGGGCAATGTCTTTAAGGTTTACATAAATGGCTTGCAGGAATCACTGATGTTTGTTAATTGCAACTTTTATGCACATTCAAATGCACTGCTTTGTTCATTGCAAACACTTTAACTTTTTATTACTGAGCGAAATTGATGAAGATATACAGGGCTTTAAAAATACGATTTTTAACTATTTAATCAGATCTTCATTGATATTTTTTTCACAAATTTGGTAAATGGACCTCACTCTTCTACCCATATGTCATTTCGTTGCTCACTGAGGTACAGAGTTGAGTTGAATAATTGTGAGCAATTGATCGATTGTCTGCTGCTTGTAGAATCTGAGATTAGATGCTCCTTGATTTTAAAGTTGTATGAAATGTTTTATAATATGTATTAATTACATGTATTTAACACTTTCTATATTTATAAAAATTGATGGGGTTTCCAAAGCTTGTAAAGAAGACCTCTACATTTTAGTAAATTAGCATATGCAAATGTATTTGCATTAATAACGATTATCTAATGTACTAGATTATCTTAGATATTCTGTCATTTTATGAAATATATAATCTGCTCGTTACGCTGTGGTAAGCGCTGATGCATCATGATATTTCTTGATAGTTGATATTTTAACCAGGAAATCTAATTCATTTCAACAAATTTGACATATATGGAGAATGTGGAGACTGCTTGTATTTCTACTCATTGATATTAAACCATATGTAGAATTGCATGCGACTGTATTATTTCCTAATGTGCATTGTGTCTGTATAAGTAGACTTTCTTTTAAGAAAGCTTTTAATCTTATTAGGAAAATTGTAATCTCTCCACTCTTCCGCAGCCGACTTTTCCAATCTGCTTTGCTGCATTTTTTTTTTTTGCGCCGATATATCATTAAGTGTAGCGTTACGATGCGTCAACTCAAGTCATCCAATTTCAATGTTCCTCAACCTATTACTGCTGGATCACGAAATTGTGTGCCTATATAAGCTAGGATTTTTTAAAACAAAAACGAAATTGGAATGTATATTTTTAAGCAAAAAAAAATGAATTTCTACAGAATTTGCCGTGAATTATACAGTGATATGTAAGCGTAAGGGGTTTATAGAATTGACGAAATTGGAAAATGAAGATGTGGTTATAAAATAAGGAGATCAGATAAACATTACAAAATGAGTACACTTGTGAACACAAACTAATGACACGCCTTATACACCTAATCCTTTTAGAAACGCCTTGCAATGAAGATTGTCAAAAAATACATGTAGTGAGACTTAACACTCTTAACTCATGACTTTAAGCTGTATGGAACACCTCATGTTTGAAGCAAAGGGGATAAAATTAAAAAAATAAAAATAAAGAGATGTACAAGTACTTTTAAGAAGTATAGCGTGCGCCAATTAAATAAGAACAAACCATAATTCGAGCTGAGACATTTTGTAGAAATCATGTTGGTGAAATAATGGCTTTTTAAATTTCGCAAAAATAAATAAATTAGAAAGTGATTTTCATTTTTGAATGTCCTGTGGGTTCTAACAATGTTGTCGGCTGTACCGGAATTTGCAACCAATACGGTTTTATTGGTACTTTGATTCACAAGAGTATACGTTTTGTGTTTTTCGTTTTTTTTTTTCGGTAAAAAAATCTGCCTTTATCAGAGCTCCAGGAAGGAAAGCGACACATTTCACATGACTCAGTTTTCAATGAAATTAACGGCTTTTTCCCCTCACAATTTTTCTCGGCGGTTGCTCTATTAGATTTCTTTGTGAATAACTTTACTTTCTTTCGCCATTTCAAGATTTTTTTCTAACTGTTTATATGAGTCGATTAGTAAATGTCTCGACGCGCATTAAAAATTCATATATTTAAAAAAAAAAAGAATTTCAGTATGGAAAGGGAATGGTTTTAGATGGGAACTGGCCTTTGCGCTGCTTTCAGATTGTGAGACTAGTTACATTAAATAATTAAAATCGATGAGTCGCTTGAGGATTGTATAGTATTAGTGTGCATATTATATCAGTTGCAAGGCACCATTTTTTTTGGACTAGAAATTGCACAGTGAATGCCAAATTAAGGCGATTAATATATATGTTAGCGAAGAAATCTTATTTACATTTTAATTGCAAAATGCTTGCATATACTGTACATGATTTACTTGTATCGATAGAAGGGTCTATTATAATATTATGAAACAGCTTTTAGCCTATTAGATCAAATATCCACATTATTTTATTTAGTATAAATGGAAGCAGACTATGGTATATGGTAGCTGGCATAAAGGTATTGAGTTTTGGAAAGATCATAAAGCATGACTGAAAAATTCCTTACATTTTATTTCTGGTTCATAATGATACGACAGATTATCCTTGAAGTAAGTGATGTTTGCTTTCAGACTGGAAAATTTCATAACATCTTATTTTTACCTTAATATGCGTGAGTAAATTTATAATACCATTGGACTTTTAGACTATATATGCACACCGCTAAATTCGATTTATAGATTTTCCTTAAATTTTATAAAGTTTGAAAATTTCAATTCAGAATAGAACAGCTTCAAGCTAATAGAAATTCAGTTTGACAATAGGTTTTTCATAGGAAGCCATCATCATGATGGTGAGTTGCGACCATCAAAATGCGATGGTAATCGCTGAATTAAAAATAATTATAATGGATTGATGGATTACAGTAGGGTACTGATTAGAATTGAATTGACCGTTTTTCCGAAGTTTAATTAATATTCCACAGTAATCAGAAATTTAGAAACATGGGATTAAAAATCGTTAATTTCGTTATTTTGGTCGTGATCTGTTATGCAGAATTTCATGTTAACATCATACTTAATGAGGGTCCAACTAAGAGTATACAACCGTTTCTCGGCTTGGACATCAGGTGCGTCCAATAAATATTTATCGAATCGAGACAATACTTCACTGCAGATAAGTCAAGTTTGGCCTTGGGAATCTTACATAAATGTATCCGAACTGCGTGTTTATGGGGATATTCTGTTGCTACTGGCCAATGCGGTGCAAATGATTTTGGAGGATCGAGTAGTATAACTCTTGGACATCAGGTGTGTCCTGCAAATATTTATCGAGTAGGGCTAATACATACAAGTTGTTTGGAAGCCTAGTAAATGACTCCAAACTGCGTGTTTCTGGAGGATCTTCTGCTCCGGCCTTCTTTGACAAAAAGTTGCGCTTGGCCGTTGGAGTGCAAAATGCTGCAAGAGGCATGTCGTTACTTGGCTTCGGGGTGCAATGTGTGCTTATTTTGCGCGAATCGTTTCTGGGAGGTGTTTTGCTTGAATTGCGCTATTTTGACTTGAGTTGAAGAGGAGCTGCCGCTGTGAGCTTTTCAAACCCTATTAAGTCCAATGACAAAGCAGCTTGAAAGACAAAGTTTCTAATGAGCAAACGCTGTAATGAAGTGCCAGAGAAACGCAGTTCCGGATAACGCTACTCGGAAATTTCAATCACTACTTTGGGGATCAAAAAACCAGAGCTCGGATAAAGGATATCGCTTTGCACAGTCGCCCAACTTCAACGTTCTACGCTTTATTTTACGGGAATGGCAATTGGTGCTTAATCCAACGCTTTTTTTCCTGGTCCTAATTGGACCTGCCCGTCTTTCCATCTCTACTTGCGTCCTGATAATTCCGACAGAAGCCGGAAAAATCTGATAAGGCTTTTTTTCCTTCATTGCCATTTTATATTTCCTTAAGTTTGTCGAATGCATATACTGGTATAGCACCCGCTCGCTGCTAATTTCTTACGAAATGGGCCGACGGCCAATTGGGATTTTAAATGAGACTTGGCAGGAAATATCGAAATTTTTCCTGTTCTTTTGGTCACCTCCTTGGTGAATTAAAAACGCAAGATAGGATTGGTGAAGACAATGCATCAGATTGCTGCATAATATTATTCGTCGTCGTCTTGGTTCTGTTTTGCGAGAATCTAGAAGACAGAGACAGCTAGCTCTATGGAGGATTTAACTATATGAATATTCAATTGGTGCACTGCAAATGAAAACATCTGAAACTCTTGTCTTTGAAATAATACGAAAGAATGCATTTTTGTTTGATTCTAGATTTCCAAACAGATGCATCCTTACATATACATGTATCTGTTTATTGGGTAATGTCTTATGCTCATGGGACTTTCATAATGGAACAAAGCAATTCAAATGTTCAATAGGAAAATATTCGAACTGCACTTTTGTTTACTATTAAATAATAAGCAGACAAATAGTGGAATTAACAATCAGAATACCAGCATTTGGTAGAGAATATTAGAATAAGGAATAGTTCTCTTACTGTAGATTTTCAGGATTGTGATATACATGTATTGGCTCTCTGTTTTACTCTTGTAGAAAATTGCAATTTTACTTATCTTGACACGATAAGTTTCTAATTAATGCTCGGTTTTGGGGCACTATTTAGGGATAACTTTAAGATGGCACATTAAAGTAAACAACACATGGTTTTCTTTTGCTTTAAATATTATTCTGATAAGGTATACTATTAAGTAAAATCGATTGACGAAATTTGAATAACGAATAAATTAAACGGGATTTTAATTCTAAAAGCATGCATCGCCTTTAAATTATATGGTTGATTTTTCGCTGATCTTTATACTTATATGCTAACCTATTTTCTTATTAGTAATACGTTTTCGACGCATTTACGGTTCAATACGCCGTTTTTATGCAAATTATTCGTAGACTCGACCCCGCTTATTAATTTCGCTTATTTTTTCACAATGCCAAAAAATACGTTCATAAAACGTCTTGAAACTCTCGCTCTCCTAAATGAAATAGATACATTGAAATTCCTTAACGAACCTTTCAGGAAACGTCTTATAACTAATAAAAGCGGCAATAAGGTAGAGCGAAATATCGCCAACAAAAGAATCGTCGTAAAAGTAATGATATAAAAGGGATTATATATTTATTTCTCAAGTGGAGAAGAGAAGAAAAAAAAGCGAGAAACTTTTCTCATGATGCTGTTTGTTGCAAATAAAATTGCCGGTTGCCGAGGCGCATCCACTGTTCAGGGTGTTCGTTTCAAGTGCTTTAAATTCCAGGCCCATTCTTGCTTTTTTGCTCTACTGCTCATCCATGAGGCACTTTAGTTCATTAAACTGTATTTTTATTTATATCGGTTTTTTTCTTTGTTGTAGCTGTAAAAACTCGGCGCTTTTGGTCCGATCTCACGTATTTACCCACACTCCACCTACACTTAGCCTGTGCTTGTGGGCGTTGTTACTGAAGGCATTTCTGAAAAGTTGAACATAATTGTGATTTCTGGTTACCGTTGCCATCGTTCCTCGTTAGCCTTAAGAGAAATGATACACGTACGCTCACAGAAATGAGACTGAAAAACAATTTTTCCCATAACGTCTTTTTAATTGTCATTGTGGCATTAACTAAATATATTTTGTAAAATGCGAATATTCCATTATCTATGCAAATTGAGATTGAAATATTTTTATTAGGCTATAACGTCTATGTATAATTGTGCCCCACCTACAGTTTTATGTAATATATGCATATACATTTGTAATACACTTAACTTTTTCCTCAATATACATTGCCTACATGTATAGCGTGAAATATGGATCAGCTGTCCAATCTGAAAAAAATACTGCATGCTTATTGGCTTCAAACCATCTCTGGTATGTGTATAGCATGTTTCTCATTCTTGAATCCTGTCGGGAGTGAAGATAATCCTGTAACTACATTGTCTCCAATTCACCCACGAAATCACCTTATGTTTCGCCTCGTTATTCAAATTTTAAGTGTAGAAAATTCGTTTTCAACCACACCGGGCTTTAATTTTTCATATACATTCGTGTTTTATTTTTCTTTTCCGCCATTTATTTCCCCCGAGCTAATTATTCGCCTTCTTTTTCTCCATCTCTTTAGGTTCGTCCCTGATGCAATTTGCTGAAATCGATCGAGAAATTCAAGCGCAACACCTCACCATAGTAAGTAGAAATAAATGCATAACTGAAATCCATGCCCCTCGCCGATGATTTGCTTTTTTTTCTTCTTTTTGGAATTGCACGTGTACGTAACTTCAATGTTAACTTCAATCATTGCGAGGCATGTTCGTAAAATAGGCAACCATTTCTGCGCTGACAGTACGAAGACACACACACATAGTCGAAACCTTTTGTCGGCTCTAACTATACCATACAAAATCAATTTTCGGCGTTGTATCATAGAAGTAATTCCCCCATGAGTCCTTTAAAGTCTACCTCTGTTTTGTATTAATGTGCTTCCACAGAACGGAAAGTTTAATTTTTTTGCTTTCTGCAGATATTTAAACTGGCAGTTTCATTCATAATTAGCCCTATCGGACGAGGCCCTAATAGAGCTCTTTCGGAAATTACGTTAACAAAATGTACGCAGTTTTCAGATCTTTCCCCGTGATGGACATTTTCACCCACCCATTCATGTTAACGCAAAATTGTGGAGGTATTATAAGTTTTAAATCAGTTTTATTTTAACATTTGAACTAGCTTGTCACTAACATTTAAAAAAATCTAAAATGCATACACTGTAGTTGTGCAGGTTACGCACTCACCTTATGGGCAGGAACTGACTCCCTACGTCTGTCATCGGTAATAAAAGGAGACACTAACCAGTCACCTAGGTCGTCAATAAAAAATAATACCACCCTGTTCCACAACTTCAGCTGAAGCTGATGCCACTTCCTCGACTTCTTCCATATATCACTTACCCTCGGATGATACACATGCATTTTTTATGGCTAGATAGACTAGCCTTAATAACGAGAAAATGGTGTATACTGTAGAGTGTGATATGGGGAACATGAAGTGCCATTTTAAGCATTAGATGGGCGCAGAACTCTCCAAATCGGGAAGTTGAAGTCAACTGTTTGGAAAGCACTCACTCAAACTGTCAACACATATCAACTTTTGAACCATCCTACCCACCTTTTCTCTTGATGTAATTTGTGAACTATCCCGTATACCAAGTCAAATTCAAGTCTACTCAATCTAAATGAAACAATACCACGCTTCTTAAATTCTAAACAATATCAGTTCTTATTACGATAAATAATTCTTTAAAAATATATGTAGTTATAAAGAGTGTCAAGACTTAAAACAAAATAATATATGAAATAGACCGAGCTATTATAATCCATGTTTAAGCCTAAATAAATAGAAGATTTTAACTATATCAATCGTAACAGTAACTATTTCAATCATGGCATACTGTGGGCATATTTGAGGCACAGTTTCTTTATTGTTGAAAGCCACTTGCCATGATGCATGTAGTACTACTAACCTGTACAGACATGTTCGAGAGATCCACAGTATTTGCCTTGCAATTACTGCGTATTGTTTTTGCGCAAAATTGCGTATTTTTCCCTCAACCTGCGCATAATTTTTTGCTCATTATAACGACCGCGATGCAGGGAAAACGTGTTAGCCTCAAAAGTATATGCTGTACATGTATCAATTTAAGTTTTCGGTTTCGATGATGACATACATCCATCTCAAGTCTCAAATAAGTACCATCGTAGATGAGCTTTGAAACCCCGCGCAATACATGCACTGAAGAAGTTCTTTTTAAAATAATGATTTTTAAATGACCATCTTGAGGTCGTTTACCAAGAGCGCCGTGCACCTCAGGCGGCAGAGAGCCTCTATAAATTCTACCATTAATTTTAATGAATATTTCTGTTCGTATCCCAGTGTTCTTCGCGCACCGTTGGGTGCCATATTACATCGCTGCTCTTGTATTCTGCTTCTCTGGGGCTTTCAGGTTCAATGCCTTTTTCACGTTTTCATTTGCGCAGCACCTTCTCCGTGCTTTTTTCTACCACTGCAAAGGTTCAAATTCGTTCGTTATCTCTTTGTGCTGCTTTTTATTTCGCTGAATGTCTACTCCGCATTCCTCGTTGCATCATTTTCATCTCTTCGCAGCATCTCTGGCGTTATTTCTGACGTGCTGGCTGTTTTATGAGCTCCTTATTTCGACTTTCTCCCGTGAACGATATTGCAATACAATCGACTCGAGAAGCCTACTAGCTGCTCAGTGAAAAAAAAATATCTCGAATATTTATAATGAAATTAAGCATCCCGCTATCGGATGCACGACGCCTTATTATTTCCCAATTAAACAAGATTTATTAAAACCTTTCCTCCTCCTCCCCTTTCCTTCCTTCGCCTCTTCATCTAAGATGCTTTTATTTTTAATAGGACTATGCTCTCCAAACTGAGAAATACTCGGTGCATTAAGTCATTAAATTTCGATGCCCACGGTGTGGGTTTTCTTTCGCCGCACTCCGCTTTAATTAAACGAGTCGTTAATTAATGAAAAATTGATTCCATTCCAGTTAAAGGCCTTCTACGTTGATGTATTGGTACCTCTGGAAACGAGCCTGGAAAAAGACACCAAAGTAATACAGGTATGTAAAAGTAAGTAGTGGATCTTCATGACACTGATGACTGCCGATGGGTGTTGAGGATTACCCAGCTAAGCAAACGCATTAATTATATCATTAACCGAGTAGAAATAAACGAAACAGAATGAAAAATGTACCCCAGCGTCTTTATCATAAAATGAAGTCTGGCTTGTACTGTTTGGGTGGTGTTAAGTATTTTGATGAATGACTGGAAGTCTGGCAAAGGTATCAGGTGGTGGTGATAATTTATAAGCACTTCGGTTTATGACCCTGGACATTACTTCTCAACAAACAAGTAACCACACTTTGTTCTTCATTGTGCATTTTGTAGCCTTAAGTTTGTGAGTTGGGCTATATGCGCAATATTTGCAATGTTTTTTTTTTCTCGATCAATTATCTCAAAATTTTCCGCTATAAAATGTCATTACTAAAGTGTAAACCTACATCTGCTAATATCACCTCCATCACCATATTTTACAGTAACACATCTTATATAAGCCTTTGTAACATTAAATAAAAGTAACTTTGTGAAATCTATGATTATGGATATTTCTATCCGGAAGGAAACTTTGATTTTAAAGCCTCTGAGTGCTTTTGATACAGTATTAGTTAGCGTCTAGCCATGAGCTGATAAGTCCACTGAGGGAAACTTAAAGGGATTTACTGTTATGTATTTATTTATGAAGTAGAGAGGGAAATTGTTAGGCCTGCAATTAAATACTAGGCTTTATTCGTGAGCTTGCCTGGATATAAACTGCAACTGAAGATGGTATCGTTGTGTGGGTTAGTGATAATAGTTAAATGTTGCAAGTGACAGAGGATAGACATCGCTCAGAAACGATTGGCGCTTAATCATAATATAAACTTTAAAGGCTAGATTTCATTAATTATTTTAAGCTAAACCAGGCCTGCATTATTATACTTCAGAACAAAAACCTTTCTTTATAAAACAGGGATGCGTTGATTTTTAAAGCAATATTATTCAATTGCTTTTTACGATTTACTTAAAATATTACTGTAAATTATACCCTGTCTTATCCAAAGTGCTTGTTATTCACGCATGATTTGCGAATTTCCAGGTAGATGTTTCTTCAGTTAAATTTCTACGATATACATATCAACTTTCAACTAACTTAACCTGTCGATAGCGACACCAGGGTATATGTGTATATACTACCCCAATAACACAAGATAAGTGAAAATTTACTGGAAATACACATAAATTTGTGTGCTTTTTAAGCACTTCCCAATAATACAACTTGCAACATTTTGGGCAAAAAAACTTGAGGATTTCTCAATGGCGGAAAAATTGTATTTTTCTCTTTTTTCTCAAAAAATTGAATAAAAGGAATCCCTCTCCTTTAAGGCGAGGGAAAAGGCCTTCACTTTCAATATATTTATTTTCTCCCATTTCCCAGATGCCACATCGTGCTACAATTTGTAAATTATATATTTCTTTCGAATGACTTCGCTGGCCATAGACAATCAGAATCTCACCAAAAGCCCCCAATAAGGAATGCTTTACATTAATTCCAATCTTAAGAAAGGCTCGTGTCCCCTTTTGCTCCAAGTGCATTGGATTTGTTTGCAAGGGCGGAAGCAACTGTTACCTTCCTTAGCTGGTCAGAGGGGGCGCTTTGTTGGGTCTTTGTGCGTAATCACTCGAGTGAATTGCAGTGAGGCCAATAAAATCGAGACGAAAACAAGAAAACGCCCCTAGTCAAAACAAGCCTGCAAAAACATGTGAAAAAGCTGCCTTTTTCCCAGGACCGTATCTATTGAACCAACAAGTAACCAAGCGTGCCATTTTCGTCCAGTACGGTCTGTCATGCTGGAATTGTTGAGAGTTGGAAGCTTTTATGGACAGGTTTTTATTCAAGCACATAAAAAACTGACTTTTGCTTACTTCGCTCCCGGTTTTGCTCGAATGCATACTTCAATTTTTCCACTATGATGTATGACAAAAACGAATGCTCAGAATGATGACGTCTTATCAATATTTAAAATTTTCATGAAAAAGTTGAGCAATATGGAATCCAGCTTTTCGACGTTATTGGTTTGGAGCAGCGTCAGGAAATCTTTGAAGGCTGTACTGTTTGGAATTTAAGTCCTATCAAAAACATGAGGCAAATAAATGTGAATAAAATGCACATTTAAAGTGCGTGGACTTACTTGACATCTACACCCGGTTAACAGGATAAATCACCAAGTGTGAAATTAACTGCACACACATTAGAAACCCAAAGAATTTATTTTTAATTTGAACAGCTCAAACGCAATCCATAAGCTAGACACTGAAAGCTAGACGTTGAAACAATTGTATGTTTGAATGGCATCTATAAAGCGAAGTGAATCTTAATCCTTATTTATAGCCGTTTTGTCTCGTTGTTTTCAGTTAAAAGAGTTTAGGTACGTTCCTCACTCATAAATAATTTCAATTAAATAAGCATCATTTAAGAAATGTTTAACAACTGTTTATAGCGTAGATTTACAGTCATTGTTATTAGGAATAAAAGCGATAGTTCTGGGGAAAATAGCAGACGAGCAATTCATTGGAAAATATGTAGTGTGAAGGCAATGAACTAATTAAACAATGATCGTTGTCTTGTTATTATGAACATAAACTATTTCTTACAAATTCGTCCTTAACTTAATCGTTATGTTGATAACGTAGTCATCAGCATATCCTGTATTTCTTCATATCCCCCTCCTCTCTTATGTCCGTATGTAGGCAATCACTGCTTACTTCACTGTATTGCTCTATATCTATTGCAGCCACATGTTATTGTGAAGTTCCCTTTTGTACCAGTAGTTTAACAATTTTACTGTTATTCTGACGTAATTTACACGCTGTACAATCATTATTCACATTATTTATTAATCCTTGAATTTCCATTCATCGTTTGAAATTAAGGTCATTGAAAGTAATTGTTTCAAGTTTTTCTTATTAAATTAGCATTAGTTATTTGTTTTTATGTCATTAGCTTAGTAATTGGAAGTTTAGGGAAGTAATAAACTGGCTTTACAATAGAATTTTATCTTATGAGCTTATCCCCTTACAAATGTGTAGTTATTTTACTTGTAACTAACAGCCGTTCAAAACCATTGCAAAATTTGATTGATAAATGATAGTGTTATATTTTCCATTACCAAATGTTGTGGAAACCCTGTTATGCAAGCGTCATAGAATACGACATATTTACAGATTCGCTGTGTGATTGTTAAAGACAACCTCATTTGTTGAGGATACCAGACCTATGACCCCCGTACTCTTATTCTGTTAATGTCCTCGTGGCATCACTATACCTGTTAGTGCACTAGTAGCCACTATAGTTTTTAAAAAAATATTTTTCCGAAAGCTGTGGGCCAACTTGACTGAAGCCATTTCCAATGTTGGAATAAAATTGGATCAAAACCTTGACTAGAATGAATTGCTGGAGGCTTTCTCGCCTAATGAAAAAAATAAAAAACCGAAACATTATGGAAGGCGAACACGAAAAACACATTGCAAGAAGACTCAGTTCAAGGCCCATTGTTATATGCCTTTAAGGCAATATCGACAAAAACTGACATTCACCATCTTGCACATTTTTTCGGGTTTCTCGAGCGGTGTTTCTCGTATTATGTCCCCCAAAATCCTCGCAATTTTGAATTTCGAGTCGAGGAATTCGTGCCAATATCCGAAATTGTAGAAGATGGCAGACAAGATTTCTTTTCGATTTAAAATAAATTAAACGACGCAAAGCTCGATCAGGGTCGTTCGTAAAATGCCGTATGTTGGCGTTTGTTCATGTACATTGTAAAATGCGTTATGTCCACGGGCTAACCGAGGCCATCAATTATTGGCTAACCTTTATGGCGTGTTTTTTTCTGCCAGAATGCGCACCGCAGAAATAACTTAAGCAGATACGCTATTTGCGAAGAGGGAACAAAATTGAAATATGGAATATCAATATGTGTTTGTGTGCGTGTCGGTGTACCTCCGAGGGAGGGCCATGTTTAAAAAATGCTGAATTTATTTTGTTTATCCATAGGGGGAGCAGAAAAAGTTCCAGCAGCAGTTTCGGACACATCAAGACAATTACCAGAAAGCCATCGGAATTGTGAAAAAACAACGCAAGAAAACGAGGACGAGTCGCTCGTCTTCAAATTTAGAGAAGGAAATTAAGGTGAGCATTCATGGACACCTTACAGGGCGTCTGTATAGTTTAAATTCTCTCCTGAAAGACAATTAGCGTTGATGTAACGCTGCGATGATTTTTGGACAGAATTTTAAAAAATACCAATCTGAAAGGGTTTTGGAAAGCAGTTCATGTAATTTTAGCTTCTGGACATTGCGCAATAATTTAGCAAAAACATTTAGAAGTAGTTTATACATGCTCAATGTATTGCTACATGTAGTAATAAACGTTTAAATAGTATTATGCAAGTTACAATACAAAGTGCTTAGGAATTGAGTATTAGTTACATCTTCCCATATGCAGTTATCAAGTAAAGAAATGCTGGAAAATCTAATGCAAGTGCAGAATTAAGGATATTTTTTATGTAAAATACGTAAAATTCAACAGCTATGAATATTTCCAATCGTAGAATACAATATTTTGTCATTCAAAATCTTTTTTGATGTTAGGGCCAGATGAAATAAAATACGTAAATTCTCTTTAAATAATATTAAACGAGATAAATATATCAAGGCGATTTATTAACTTGTAAAACTTTCATATTTTGTCAAACTGTTGACAGAAAGGGGATACAGTAAGCAACCCTTCACTCAGAGACCGTGAAGTTGGAACTGCTCTTTCACATTTAAAGACTACGATGTTTGAAATTTATTGATGTGGAAATTCGTCATTTTGGACGCTTTCAAGAACAAATGAAAGAATAAAAACCACGGCAGTTAATTTCCAACTCCGTATATGCATAATGGTATTGCATATGCTACATGTACATGTTTGGCACTTAACAGAGGGTTAGATCCCTTCGGTTTGCCATTCACTTTGCGTGAGAGCAAAACCCGATTCGCCAAAGTGAGTTTGGTTCCCAGGCAAATTGATATTAGTCAACTTTGTATTTTGACAACTGAGGACCGAATACGTTATCATTAGCCCAACCCCCCGTTGCAAAAATGGCGAACATTGGCAAATTGCAAACAAGAAAGTCAACTCAGGGCATTAAATGGGATTTTGATGTATTAGCGTGACTCTAAGGCGAACATTTGCCCCTTTCTCCTCGGATTCCTTGAGGCTCGTTAAGCCTAACGTTGTTACAGTTGACTTTTCAGTCTTAATTCTTTGACGTTGTGTCACGCCTCGCAAAATTGCGGGCTTTTGAGGCCTAGCTTTTGCCATTTGGCCGTTTAATTTGTAAATGGATCTGTCAGAGCACGAAGGATACTCCCCCCTCCCCCCCTCCCCTGGCCCCTCACCCCCTCACGCATGCAGCGACCCCCGGCGACCGCTAATCGATGCCAACGGGGAAAATGTTTCGTGTAGTAATTTGATTTCGTTAGCGTCAAACATTTTCTTTTCGACACGTCACGACTAACTCGATATCATGTCAGAACCCATTGTACATATTTTTGTAACGTATTTTGATACGTCCTCGACTATTAGAAAGGAAATCCGTTCATGCCCCCGGAATGCCAATCGCAAAGAGTGAAGAGGATGTCGCCTTTTGCGCCGCTAGATGGCGCGCAAAAAGGAAGCATCCTTGGCTTTATTGTTATTTCGAAGGCAGGACTGGTTTATATTCCTTTTTAAGACTGTCTTATATATAAATCCCCTAAGACATGAAACATCTAAGTAATCCCTTGGATTATTTCAAAATAGAGCGCAAAATGAATCGAAGTTGCAATTATGTCCCGCTGATCTTTTCATTGGAGCTATCACCTGCAATCCAAAATGTTTTTTCCAATTAGATATTTTATCTTGATTTGTGCAGAGAATTCACAATCCTGATCATCTGAAGTTGAGGTAAACAAAAAGCATAAGATCTGAAATTATCGTTGAATTGAATGTAAAGCCATCAAGATCAGACTTCTTACTTTTTGAGGTTTAGAATGGTGCAAAGTAAATCGTTTGCATATGTGGTGCATTTGCCGAATTCGGTTGTTTCATTAAAAATGCAGATAGTGACGTTTCTAGAGCATTTTAAATAATGCAGTGTTTGTAAGAGAAGAACGAATCTATATGTAAATTTTATCTGGTGGAACTCGTGATACACAATGAGTTTTCTTAGCCGTGCCAAGTGTGTGCCTTAATGCATGTTCGCAGTAAGTCATGTGTACTAAAGATCAATGCTTAACGTACATGTACATGTAGGCTATAGTGTACCCTTTACGCAAAATAGTTTAATATTCATAAGGGCAACAGATAACATCTCGCTCTAAAAAAGCAGTTATCAGGGTGGAATAGAATGGAGGTACGTGTACATGTAAAGTACCATCCATAAAGTACGCCAAAGGTTTAATGTGGCGGGAGTTCACAAAAACTGCACATTCAGGGGTCAGTAATTTCGGGTGTCTAAACTGTCAATAACTATAGGATAATTACTATTAAGTATAGTTATTAACAAACATGTATATTACGAACTATCATTATTTAATTTACTTCATCCCATCCCATGAATACGTACGTCATCTTTTTTCTAATGTAATAACCCGTTCAAAAATCCTCAAAGTTAGCACCTTTTATATAATATAACGAACTGTTAATAATAACGTCCCGAAATGACACCAGTTTTAATAATTTTTATAATGCTTTGATCAAATGACCTAAAATGAAATGTAATTTATATATTAAAGTTTGATGCCATGTTACATTATGGAAATGGAAATGGGACGTTAATTTGATTGAAATTTCACGTCATTGAGTAGTCAAAATGCTATATTTTTGTGCATATCAATTAACTAAAGTCATCGGGGCCATAAATGTTACCTGGTACGTGAAAGGAGGGTTGTCAAATTCGAACGATAACAGACAAGAGGGGCTGAGCCAAACACGTTTTCCTTCAGATACGTATTATAATTGTTAAATTTATTTTACTCATTATATAATTTTGTTCATTAGGGTTTCCTTTGTTTTATAATTTCAAAATTTACCGTTTATTTTATAAATGAAAATGTAAAGAAATTGGAAAAAGAAACCGCTATCCGACCCCCTAAAGAGAGTTTTCTCCGCAATGCAGTTTTGCATTGCGGATTCCCTTCCCTTCCACCCTTTTTCAATTTTTTCTGATTGTTTTATGAATAAACGGGACATTTTCAAACAATAAAATAACGGGTAAAACTAATTTATCAATTACGTAGCTAAATGTGTACATTTTTCCCATGGTTTTCATCGTTTTGAATCAGCCTTAAAGACTGAATGCAAACCGGTCTCCCAACAGCGGCGTCACCTATAATGCCATCAGAAAACCGAGCAAATCTGAAGACCGGTGTCGAAGCTCGAGTTCTTTTGTTTTTATTGTTTTCGTCGCTATTTTCTCGCTCTGAATCAATCATTGGCGGGCTTTAACAACGGTGGCGGCGTCTGAATGGGAGTTGGTTGCCAGCGAGTGGCGCTATTCAATTAGTTATTTGTGCGAGTTGAAAAATGAGGATTAAGTTGGAAAGGAAGAGGAAAATGAATGGATGGAAGGCGGAGGGCGTTAAAGAGCATTAAAGGGTTAGCGAGAGGAAATACGAGGCGATTAATTTCGCAATGGAGAAAAAATTAAAAACCATTTTAGCTATTGTCTCTCGTGCCTCGCCGAATTTATCGCCTTTTATTTAATAAATTTATGACGGAGTTGATTTATCATCGCTGCTTTCGTTTTTCCCTTGCAGACTATGCACTCGTTGGACGACGAACGGAATAAATTAAACGGATTTTGCGAACATAGTCTTCGTAATGTGAGTAGCATTTTTTTTTTTTTTTCCTTCTTTCTTTTCTTCCTCTTCTTCTTCGTCTTCTCGCTTTTTTTTTTTTTTTAATCTAAAATGTTTCCGTTAAGCAAACACGGTTTAATATGCCGTTCCACGAAGCGAACAGTTGCGCATGCGTCCTGCGGTCTCACCTTTCGCCCATCGCGAGCGAGAATGTTTTCTCATTTAAGTTGTTTAGGCGCTTTTCGTTCTGTAACTCACTTTTAGCCTGGGTTTTTGTTTAGCCGAAACGCAGACCGCATTATGGATCAGTCTCTGGGTTGCGTGGCTTTTCGGCGTGAAATGCTTCCTGGCGAAATGCGCCCTTGGAATGAACTCGCTAAAACGTTTCTATGAAAAACTACACCGCCGTGCCGTGAGGGCGAAACACTTTTTCATTTTTATACTCAAAGCAGAAAGCTTTTATCAGAAAAAAAAAATCGACTAGTTTTGCATTACTACTGCTGGTTGGGCAGATTGCCGGAAACGGCTTTGAGGTCGACGTCACGTTCCATCTGCTGGCCGTGGGCAGCTTTTATCCTCGATTGACCCTTCTATTTGAAAGGTGCACTTTTTGCTGACCCTGCGTGATTAAAAACAATTGTGTCAACGTCAACAAATACTTTCAGTAGTATTGATGCGTACTGTCAGTATCATTGTCAATAAGATTGGACATTGACCGTGGAACGTGGTCAAGTTGCTGGTTGAGCACCATATGTTTATGAAAACTGCAAAAGCCTTCTAGGAAGCTGGGATCCATCCCCTACCAAAAACACATGTATCTCCTATTTATATAGGCTACACTAATTGTATGCATGTACCTTGGCCGAGCCACAGAGGTTGGTACCCCTTTGCTTTATTATCTTCTCTGTTGTACCTCAAGTCACTTGACGAAGAGTTAAGTATTGATGAAAATGTCGTAACGAACTGATTGTACCCATACACTATATTCAATTCAATTCAGTACCCTACTAGCATCAAGTGATATGCCATGTGGTAGGGGGGGGTGTGTAATCCATCAACCCAATATTATTCGGTGATTGCCAACTCAATGGGGTGTACATGTACACTAACATCATCGTAAAATTCAATTTCATGCAGCTTAAGGCTGTCCTTTGGAAGAGCATTCCAACGTTGAATGGCATGCAAGAAAAATGACCAATAGTACGGATCCGAATGTGCTCGGAGTTCCATAAGTGGGTTTGAATGACAGTTTCTACCACCTCGGCGGTTACGTTTAAAGAGTCCCTCTACCTAATTACAATTACCTGATAATATACATTTTTAAAGAGCCCCATGCTTTGAGCCGTTCGTCTTTGTTGCAAGGTCTTCCATTGTAGTTCCTTGATTATTTGGGTGATGCTCTTGCTGGTATTTACCAGTTGCAAATCTAGCAGCTCTACGCTTCACCATTTCTAGCTTCTGGTTCCGACCATCCTTATAAGGATTCCAAATAGGGCAGCAGTACTCAATTAGAGGTCTAATGGGACTAATGATAAATATCCAGTTTTTCAACTTTTTGAAGACAACTTTGAAAAATTCTTAGTACACATCTAAGGTGTTAATTTGCCACACCAGTAATTTTACTGATGCATGTATCCCAATACATATCGTCGTCGATGGTGATTCGCAAGTATTTAATGGATGAAACAACAGAACACCTTCTAGCTTGTAGCTCTTTATTGAGCTTAAGCTAACATGTTTTTGTTGGTGTCTTGTGATTTGTGCATGTTATGAAATTTATGTTGCCCTAAATATCAAGGGCCGAGAGTGTAACGGCCCTAAGACATATTGTCAGCCCGTTAAATAGCTTTCACAAGCACTTGGAATCGCAGTGACAAATGTCGAAGGTTTTTCAAAAATTCGAATTTGGCGCCCCTCAGTATTTTGCTTTCTAATACCCCGTTCACACCAGCCACTTCGGAAGTTGATTGGTCGGCAATCAACTTCCGAAGTGGCTGGTGTGAACAGTGTCTGCACGCCGAATCGCGATTGCAACGCCGTTGACCGAGCAGAGTTTCTGAAAGACCGTTCGCTCGCCAAATCTGATTCGCGCAGTGTTACCACTCAACGTTTCCTTGCATAAATCCCCAATAGGGAATTTGCGTAGTGTTGCCACTAAACTCTCCCATACATAAATCCCCATTGGGGGCTCTTGTAGTGTTTTTTAAGACGCCCACGACCAGCAAGTGATCAGTATATAACAGTATATACCGTGAGAATCTCCCTGAGTTAAAGGTTTTTAAAGGTAAATTCTTCTAGCTCTATAACTAAACAGTGACTCTTGTATATGATGTTTTATCGCATTTTAAACTAAGGTATCAATCAAACTGAAAACATTAGTTTTCATTAGCTTTAAGTACATTAGTACGTTAGTTTTAACATGATGTATTGTTTGCATCTCAAAACGTTGACTGAACAATATTTTCATGGAGCGAATATTTAATTTCCATATGGCTTGCACATTTATTTATATTATTCAGGGGGAAAATCACACTGTGACAACATACTGAAAGTGATTTTCCGTATCAAAGCTAAGTTATTTCCTCTTGACTCACAGTGTATAGTTATTTGCTTGTCTATCTTGGTTCAT
>JAQIXS010000910.1:0-36837 GCA_034700785.1 Rossiulus vilnensis | reverse complement strand
AACTCGAAATTCGGATAAGTCGAATATTTTTGGGGGTCCCCTGCGACTTCGAGTTATCGAGCTTTCACTGTAATATAGGTTATCACGGCTACGGTTCATTGTGAAATTTTGAATTCCTCATTGTTTTTGTAATATAACTGAACATCGTGGGTGTAACACGTTCAAGTATGTGGGTCTTACTGGGAGAATAATGCTACCATGTTCTAAAACACTATTTAACAAGTAGTGGTGGAACCTGCATGCATTCCTATAAGATTCAATTTGCAGACTTGGATTTTGAAATTCTTGTTAGGCTGCTTTTATTCTAAAAACGAATGCTCAATCGTAACTTTCCAATTTCCAGCTGTATCTCATTCAAATCATTCTTCGTTAGTATTAAGTTAATGCAAACTCGGTATCGGTGAGTGTTTCTTCTAATTCCAGGCTTAGATCCTGATCTCGCAGGACTAATTCAAGCTGCTAAACCTTGGACCACTAAAAATGAGGGCTCGGTTCACGTTCAGCTTTATTGCCTGAATTTAACATCATCTTCTCTGTTACGTTGAACATCAATAAGAAAGAAGGGCATCATGACCTTCACTGATGACTAGCGTGAAGCACGATGGACGAAGGATCGCAGCTTTAACCGGAGTGGAGCGCGAAACCGAATTTAATA
Organism: Rossiulus vilnensis; assembly: GCA_034700785.1. Taxonomy (NCBI): domain Eukaryota; kingdom Metazoa; phylum Arthropoda; class Diplopoda; order Julida; family Julidae; genus Rossiulus; species Rossiulus vilnensis. The sequence goes on along the minus strand of JAQIXS010000910.1, from coordinate 36,182 downwards.
TCCCTATTTCCTCTTGGGGATATTTGTCCCTTGAACCTGGATCTGAAATCCAGTTGCTGGGATTGGGCGATGGAATCTTGCCCATCCGCAGTTGACGCCAGTGTAACATTACCGTTGCTCGGGACGGGTGTCATTCGTTGTGCCAACTCCCACTTGGCACGAAGGCGCTTTCGTTCTTTCAGTCTCTGGAAAATGTCCAGCATTCCGCCATTGTGACCCTAGAGCCAGAATTACCCTTTGGTATCCTAATGGATGACGTGTATTCCTTCTCCAGGTGAAATTTAATGCCCTCCATCCACCTTAAAATGTCCTCCTTTTGATGGTTTACTCCACTTCACACACGCAAGTCAGATGTCATCCGTAATGGACTTAATGTGGCGTCTGTGAAGGCCCGAATTCAATTCAGTACTCTATAGTATTGTCAGCAAGAATATGCCATGTGGTATGGTTTTAATCCTCGAACACTGTTTATTCGACAGTTACCACATCATTAGAATGCATGAGCACCGTTAAATATTCCTGCAAATTGAATTTCTGTAAGCATAAACAGAACATAGATCCATTCTTTTGATAAAATTCCAACATCTGATCTAGTGCAAAGACAAATCAGACCAATGCATGTACAGCAGAAGCTCGGTTATCCGAGGGAGTCGGTAGCATGACTATCTCGGATAATCAGCAGTATAGTTAAAGATTGGTGCAACTGTATTTTGTTCAATCAAAGTATTTTAAATACAAGTACATGTACACGGTAAATACGAAACTTGTAGAAATCAAGAATAGCTTGTTAACAACTCGCATTTAATCCGATTTTATGGCCTCAAGCAGCCTAAATACACCTTGACGCTCTTCCCCTTCTTGTTATGCCGCTTTTTCGATGTTAATCTGCTCGGGACATCGGTTAATCAAGAGTGCTTGTCCGAGGCTGCTCCACCTCGGTTAAGCCGAATGTCGGATAATCGAGCTTCCTCTATAGTATGAATTCGGATGGACTCGGGAGATCCTTCGGGAAATCAATTGATTTCAGAATAGACTATCCTCCTTTTTAATTTTTGTATCTTTTCACCGTACCTAGAGCCCGCAGACTCCTGATCTCGGTCGGGTGTTTAGTGGTTGTCCCTCGCCGTGGAGACGGGGTGCAATGCGGCGTTGCTCCGAACGCTCCGCTCCACGGTTTCCTCCCTGCGCCCGCACGAGGCGCTCGCCAGCGGCGCTCCGCTCGCGCTATTGCAGCAACCAATCTCGCTCACACCTCCGAAGTGTGGCTGCCACTCGGTCGTGTTCAGGTTTTCGTCGTCCAAAATTCGGTTGTTTTTTATTTTCGCAACGTGAACCACTCGCCGCACATCCAGTCTCTGCCGCTCGGATCCCCAGTGTCCCCCCTCCCATTTCCGAAGTTTCATAGGCTTCGCCCGTTTTTCCCCCCTCAATCAGAGTTTAGTTTTTGGCGTCCTGGTGCAGTCCGATTAATCGGATTCGGATATTGATAGACCATGGCTGTGGTGAAAAGCGGTTTTTTCAACGCGTAGATTCGAATCTGTGGGGTGTTTTTTTTTTTTCCCGAACGGTTCCCAGATTTTTATTTTGTTTTTGCGTTTTCGTGCGAATTTTATCTTTTCCCGCGATCGTTCGCGTCTGAGCCGTGCTCGAAATGTCGGACGACAATCTGAAAAACGACGATAATTTCGATTTTAAAATGCTGGTCAAGGAAGGCTTTAAGGTAGGCCCGTTGCGTTTTGAACTCGATGAATGCCACCTGGCTTCGCGGTTTCTGTTTTCTGGAAGCTCTGATTTGTCCCAGGCTGAAATGCGATGCGAAGTTGAGAGCATGTCAGTTGGCATCACCATCAATTGCTTAAAGTGTAGTACGAATTCGATGTCGATAGCCAGATCCGACCCTTACCTAACCTAAATAAATGTACCCATCATAAAGATCCCATGATTTATAAAAAAAAAAAGTCCTTTGCTCGCATCCACGTCCTTGTTCCTTCCCTCCTTTGTTGGTTTGCTGGTAGAAACGATGACGAATGAGCAGGAAATGAAAAAAAAAAGTTACGAAATTAAGACGCTCGCGCTAGATGGAGCCGGAACAACTTTTCATTTCCTGTGTTTAATAAGAAATTAGTTGTTTGGGTGAACAAAAATAGGCGAGCCGCGAACCGTTTGCCACTGTTGACGTACTTGTGTATGCGTGGCAATCGTTTAAATGTTTGTGTTTTTCTCTCAGGAGAGCTGATCAGAATAGACTTGCCGAAACATCCCTCCCTAATCGCATTACATCTTTAAGATGCAGTTTTCCGTGAGCATCGCTCTCTGCTAACTAAAAATACCTTTGTAGTTGCAGCAGCCGAGCGGATAAAACGTTTCTGATCTGTATTTATCTTCATTGCACTCGTTACACATCCTCGGGAAACCGATGAATATGATTTGTGGAATTTAAAGGGCATGTGTGTGTGCGCCGTGCCTGCTGTGGATTTCATATGGCGTGTTTTATCCAATTTGTTTCGAAATAATAGCTTCGTGCTTTTTTTATTTTGTTGTTGTTTCACAACAAAGGAGCATGTACACTATTTGCTCGCGCATCTGAACGAGTGGGAGTTTTGAATTTTGAAATGTAATCATTAGATTCGGCTATCGAAGCAATAGTATCTGCCTCCATCTGACATTTGAATTGCCATGTGCTGCAGTTGGTATGGCGAATGTTGAAAATGTGAAACAAACAGTGCAATTTTTTCAAATATGTATTTCAAATCCTTAGCATTGTTAAATTGAGGTTGATGCGTTTTGATTTATATTGGGATAACCTATAGGAAAGTGAAAAAAATAGCAAAAGCTACACCCTGGTCCGATTAGATACGGTAGATGTCACACCAATACCATTTAAAGCTGTCGATTTCCCCTTATTACATTTTAAAAAACACGTATTTCCTACGTGAGTCGCATTTAATATTTATCGTAAACATTGACGAGGATATATCAGCCAAAATAAATGCGCATCCTAATCTTTTATTAGCTCTATTGGACACCTTGATGAAGGACAAGTTTTATCGGCAGGCGTATTGTCATATTTAATGTAGTTTTCTTCCTGCACGATTTGTACAATGAAGTTCGCGAATACCTTTTTTTTTTTCAATAGAGAGGTCATTGAAGTTAACAATGGTTTTGCAATACCTATTGTGTTTATTTACGCAACTCCGTCGTGCGGTTGTGCTGTTTCACTGTTAACCAATTTAGAATGCAGTAGTAAGAAAACGCAGGTATTCCCTTTATGGTGTGTAGCATCGACATGTGATTAGTGTAATCAGATTTAATCGGGCTTTGGACAACTTTAACCTCGAGCATTACACCAGAAATATTCTATAGCAAGCATGATATCCATTAAGAACTGCGTTAAATTCGGCAGGTCTATTCTGAAATCTCCGATTTTAGTACCCCCTATCGAATTAGCCAAACTCCATGCAACTTGAGTGAATTTTTCTGAATGTTTTCTAAAGGTACCCGAAAAGCTTCTTGAACTTACACCTTTCAAAGAGCGAAACCGGCGCCGGCTAAGTCTTCCTGTAGGACGCTCACGTGACACCAGGAGATCCAGTTTGGCGAGCGTCTGTTCCACCTCTTGTGAGTTTCCGATGCACCGATAACCGATTGCACCAAATTCGCAATAAACTTTTGATTTGGTGCAACCGACCAGTCGAGTGTTGTCTTTGCAGTGGTTCTTACATTTGTATATTGATGTTGCCTCGCGACGTCATCTTTCGCAATTCATTAGTTTTTTTGTTTGTTTTATGATATGCAGCCGAGTTGCTAGCAACGTATGTGGATATTAAGTATTTTCGATCTACTTTGTGCTGCTTTGTTTTCTCAACACTTAACAAGCGCCCCAATCATTCTAGTTCCGTAGAATGATCACCACTCAAAAGCGTATTATTAAATTAGATAAATGCCATTGTCAGTACAAGCAACAAGGCCTGAATTCGGTGAAGTTCGCAAAAAATTGACCAAAAAATTAATTCGATAAAAAGTCGAATATCATTGTTGCAACGAGGTTGAATTCTTGCCAGAGATTTTCCGCTTTAACGTTATCGATCAAGTACTTTATTATGTATGTAATTCTCTTTTTCCTTTGCCCCAATTTTATTTCGAGATGGAACGAAGACATTTGCATGTTGGCAGATAGGCATGGACTGTACCGGATATTTTGCCCTCGAAAAGCGCTTACCGGTGTGATAGCAAGTCGGCTTATCATTGCATGCGCGAACGATAAGTGGGCGCCGAATTTCGTTATTAATTCGAAACAGAAATGTTTTCGAAAGCGGCATCTCCATCCATTGCTAATTTCCAATCTGCGCTCCGTGTTTTCCAATTTGCCGGAAATGCCTTCCTATCTCCGTGTTATCAGGAGCAAGCAAGAACTTGTGCTAGCCTCCAAATTGACGCGATTCGTCCGTTTGCAGAAGACGAAATCAATACTGTGTCAGGCTAATCTTGGTTCTTCTTTCCGAAAATCTTCCCGAAATCAAAAAATCTTGCCTGCTCTAACCTACTTTCAGACGTCATAACGATCCATAAAGCAAACCTGCCGGCCCCACTTGCTTATACCCTGTAACCCTGGGGCCTTAGTGCAGCTGCTCACCCATGTACATATACGTGAACACACATGTAAAACGAGTTATCTGCTTTGATTAACTCGATCAATCGTGTTTGCGAACTTGCGTATTGAAATTTTATTTGTCGCGTTTCATGCGCGCGTAGAAATTGGTCGGGTTCGGTTAACGTTCGCCATTTTTTACATCAATAGAATTTGAAGAAAAGTCCGATTTAGTGCGTATAAAGATGTAAAAAACAAGCGAAGAAACCTACGATGACGCTCTTAAAAAGTTTTTATGATAATTAGAAGCCCGTTTTGGTATGGCAAAAAATCGTAATCGAAGTCTCCTTTTGCCGTTAATATTCGTTTGTATAGGGCGCGTTTTTGTTGCTAATCGCTGGTATTCGCTATAAATTATACAGCCTGTTCGAAACTGGGAGGCTTTTCCGATAAAGCGCATTGGCTTCACTGCATACATCTAATGCTTTTCCCAAGAAGCCCCTTAGCTTCACTGGATGCTTAAATGGCTTTCCTGTAAAACCTCTTGGCTTCACTACATGTCTTATGTTTTTCCAAAGAAATTCCTTGAATTCACTGCATATATTTTACGTTCCTCCTATGGATCTCTTTGGCTTCACTGCACCTAAGGTGCGTTTTCCTTCCGTTGTTTCCCCACAAACAACGATATTGAACGGTTTATAACTAGAATATCCTGGGAATTCAAATGGACTAATAGAATGAAAGAGTCTGTTTTGCGTTATCGAACGCCTCATTTTCCATCAGTTGGGCATCTGTGTGGCTTTCTCTATGCTGGAAGGCATAATCTGTAAGCCGAATAATGTCTGCTTGGTTTTTGCTCAGTATATTCTAGTTTTGAACAGACTGGAGTTTGTCATGCCGTGATTTTCAATCTCTGTCACCATGTTTGCACTCGCGAGCTTAATTTCTTGTTCCAGCTGTCAATCCCCAAAGGCGCCTGTGTATTTATTACTAAGAAAACATTTACAAAGCGCGCATAATTAAAGATGTCGGCCGTTTTGAAAATGCCTGTGCGTCGCAAGCGGCCACCGAGCTAAGCTTCAGCGTTTACCGTCATTATATTCAAAAAGCGGTGGGCATGGTGCCTAGAATGCGCTTGATATAGGCCGCCTTCGGTTGGATGGACTTAATCGATATTTCTTTGGATGGTCCTTTGAGCGCGCTCAGCCTTGCGTGGGTTCGAGTAGATGGGAAGCTCTTTTATTTCGGATTTTGTGCACGTAGGCGTGCATTTTGTGTTTGTCACCATCCAACCCCAGTTTTATGCTGTGCGCCGCCCATCGGAGTTGGAAATGCACAATTTACACGAGGACATCAGACTGTCCAATAGATCGCATATATTTATTTATTTTGTGTATTTTTGTGAAAAGAGAGTGCGGCGCAATGCTTGCCTTGCCGTTCGATTTCCTCTAATCCTTTTCAAGTACTTGCCCCGAGTGAAAAGGCAATCGTATCTCTGCTGCAGACTGTGCTGCCGTTCCTTTTATTGACATTTACAGAAAATGCTGCTCTCGCCTAAATTGTCAGCCCGGCACGCTGCGATAATTTAGCGAACAGACTGTCGACATCAGGAAGTCAGACATTGTGTACTATTTGATAACTCTGGGGAAGGAAAATGGCTTTCGTCTTCTGAACTATGCGACCCTTGAGTCAGTTTTTTTCTTGTGCGTGGCTAAGCTTTGGCATTGGAAAAATCTGTCATATAGTCATTGCCAGCATAAGGCTTACCAGGCATCTGCTGAAGAGGTATTGGTTACTCAGTAGTACACCCTACCAGAGCTCAGTTTCTTGGTGAACTTTAAGTGCATACTTGGCATTAACTGTGCCCAGTTTTACCAGCATTAATCAGATCAGGCATTCCAAGTAGTCTTTAATTGGCAGTAAGTGCGACAGCTGATTACAGACGTTTGGCTTTAATTACTGAGATGGCGGAACGCAGTGGGTGTGAAAGTGCACAGACTTGACAATTTAATGACTGCTGGTGACACGTTTCATGTTTGGCGCCAAACACGCTCAACGACGCCAACCAGATTTATCAACCGCTGCCTGCAGATTTCTCGGACGAATTAAGGAAAAATTGTCGCACTGTCGACGTTACGCAGTGCCGGCACATCTTGGTCTGTTGGGCTGGCAGACAGGGTGATGGATGCTTGTTCGAACAACGGCGACGTAAGTGCTGTTGGAAAATCCAATACTTTGGATCCGCCAGCGGAGGCGTACAAGTTGGGAAAAGTGCGCAGACAGAGAAAAGTGTGCGCGGTGGAAAAATATGGCCGAATGTGGATCCAGCTGGCAAGTAGATGACGCCAAGTACTCGTCTCCCGTGTATCCAGTACTGCAGTCTTCTCTGTCTAGCTGTGAGTAAGTCCATTCTCACCCTTCTTAAAACGTGTCTTGACGTGTCTGCAGCGCTGGAATTTTTTAATCATCGAAAAATGCCCCTCGTTCCAGCAGCGCCGAAGATTGTTATTAGGTTTAGGCTGTCGCCAGAGACCTCCATATCTTCTCTATCCAAAGCCAGAATCGATTTTTTGGAGGGATTTCTCAGCAATGCAGTGCCTGTGTGAAGCCCGAGCCCGCACGTGATTGGGTGTTGTTCACACGCTGTATTCTCAACAAACACATTTATCATCGAGTCACTTGGCTCCTTGCTTGCAAATGTGGAGGCCTAAGTTTAATCAATTTGCGATTGAAACCTCGGTTCAGCGCTGCCGTCGTGGCTGACAAAGGCTGCCTGGCTGCGACCTGTAATCAAATTGTGGCATGTCGTACGAAAATGAGTAATGTTACACCACGGCTCTCGCTTGTGGGGGATTTTTGAAGATAAAAAAACATTGTAATCAAATATCGATACAGGAAAAGTTGATTTGGCGAGCCTCCACATTTCGCTTAAAATATCTGTGAAAGCCCAATGTCAGGCCTGCTCCTGATGCACCACGCAGCATGATCATTTCAGCGTAATGCATTGGCACCGAATACGCTTTTTGGTGCAGATGTAATTGACATTCACAACTGGAATTCGAAAAGGAGCGATGTGAATGTTGATGAGCCAGAGCAATTTCGAAGCGATCACTTCCATGATACACATTTTATCTGGAAATGTGGCCAAAGGAAATGGTTTCAAATTTTTTTACATTGGGTGCGTGGCACCGAACTGCCTAAACCCCATTTATTGTAATCGGTTTTAATATGGAAAATTTTAGGAAAAGAAATTCGAACCAATCTCGATTCCGATGTTAAATAAGATGTAAACATTAGCTCAGAATAAAGATTTCCAATTAGACACATACCTGACTTATTGGTCCTTATTTTGTGTTAAATTTATCTGTAAATGCGCAATTGATTTTAAAATAAATTTTAAAATCCAATGGGGAGTCTCCAAAGTCAATTTTCGGAGGTTGTATTTAGGGGAAAACCCCGTTTTCTGTTGTTCCGCATTGGTTTTGTTTTTTTATAAATAAACAAGGCATTTACAAGAAGGCTAATACAAAATAAGGAGTACCGCAATGGACGGCCAATTCAACACTGGAAAACATTTAGTTAAAGGTGTAATCATTTGATTTAACTAGAGTATCATTGAGTATCCAGCTTAACAGGTGACAATCGTGCTATCAGATGAATGCTAAAGAGACGAATCGCATGCATTGTTAGTTAAATGGCAGCAAAATAGCCTCTCAAGTTCAATTATAGTGGCTCGGATTAACCGCTATTGGACGTGAACCAGAGAAGCCATACATATCACACAGTAGTACACACCTAGACTCCGAAATGAAATTTGAGATGTCACTTGGCGGATTTATGAAAATAGCACGTCCTTGTAGAGGCTTCAGTTTCCACGCAGCTCGTTTCTCAGAGAGCTTTCTGCAATGCTTTTCTGAGCAAAGGGAAATGTGTTATTAACGTTGCTAAATATACTTAATGGCAATAACAGCTATGTGTTCAGCAGCGGAAATTGTATTTCCTTCTTGTCGCCCATGCTTTGATATTGGGCATCTTCGGGGTTTCTTTGCTCATGTAGTGTAGCGTGAGGGATTTTCTGATGCGATTTCTTGATGGAAAACATCAAATCTTCGAGTGTCGTTTTCGTCTCCACTAAAAGCAACATTAATGAGCCAAGCATAGCAGCAACTGGGATCGAAGCTTTCACACTGACACATTCATTTACGCTTAATGTGTTTTGTCGTCCAAATAAAAAGCACTTGTATCGGAAATTGGCAAGTCACGTGTGCTTAACTTCATTCACACTACCGCAATCAAGCAGTTTTGAGGTATTCGTAATGTGCATGAGCAGTGAGCGAGTCACACTATCTGCTCACGCAGGAGCTATGTTTAGACTAATAATTTCTGCAGTGTGCTTTCGATTAAAACATAGGGCCTACTGCACAGAACTAACTGTTTACGAGAACATAGCCTTTGAGAGTCGTATAGAGTAGTGCTGATTTCATAGCAGAGGTTATTCAGATTTAAAATATATCAGTACTTCAACTGATTGAATTTTATTATTTCAGTTTTTTTTCCTTACGTGAGTATTGCTATTGGAACAAGTAAATTGTAATCTTCGGTAGTTGGTTGATTGCTGTTTCCAGAGCAAATACTGTAGAAGTTTGCAACAATGCCGATACAGTTTATACATGGGACATTTATAGGCCTCTTGCGTGTAAATGCTTATCTTCAACAAAAATTCAGGTCGAGTGGGAGACTCAATTGAATGTGCTGCTGTTAAACGCATTTTCACGCTTACACGAGCAATTTTACCAACAACAGCTGCAGGCCTGTATTGCCTCGCAAGACGAAATTGTAGTTTTATTCCGATTTGAGCGAGCACGACCACTATCAAAGGTAAACAGCTTTGCGTCAGTTTGAACAAGAAATATAATTGGATATATGCGGGGACAACTTCAATGATTTTGAGACGATTATGTGAGATGTCCCAAAGTGCTGTTCCATTTCACCATCCACGATACTTCACACTTTAAAATGTTATTCACAGTTGAATGAGGGACATCTTTGGACAAATATTTCTTTTATGAAATTGCTGAAAGGGTTACTTGCTTGTCTGGTGATGTTTTATTTCGCAATCGGCTTATACAAATATTTTCCTCGCGCCTTTGAGCTTTTCTCAATTCCACCAGCAGCAGCAGAATTATTTCAGGCGTTTGAAGTTGCCAACTGTAAACGCGTTTATGCTGAAGTTGTTTTTCGTCTGGTTTATTTGGCATAATGCACATTAGAAACCCATTGAAGCTTGGCAATTTTTAAAGAGACTAATGTCTGTTCAAGTTTCCTTTTCGTTTTTTCAACCAGTATTGGAAACCAGCTGTTTGTGAATCTTGTTAAGTTATGTATTGGGTACATGCAGTTATTGAAAGTTAGTTTTGAGTTTTTTTCCACCGTTTTCATAAACATATTTTGACCGAAAAGGTCCCTAAACGATGATGACGTAGAAGGAATATTGAAAGCTATATGAACATTCAGTTGCAGGCTGTGATGCCTCTCTTTTTGTGTTTCAGCATCTTACACTGGAAGTAGTTCCGATGAAGAAGAACTGTCACCCAGAGACAAAGAGCAGAAGAATTCCAAGGGCCATTCGGATTTCTGCGTTCGTAACATCGCCCAAGCGGCATTTGGGCGCCGGGAGATTGAAATTGCGGAACAAGGTGAACGCAGTTCTGTGGATATTGGTGAAGTTTAGCTGAGTGTCCTTTAGCTTATTGTCCTTTACAGAAATGCCGGGGATCGTAGCGCTGCGAAAAAGAGCGGCTGAAGACAAACCTTTGAAGGGGGCCAAAATAGTGGGCTGCACCCACATCAACGCTCAGACTGCAGTATGTTTCTGGAGGGAATGTGGTAAATGTTTAGTTTTGAATTTGAATTAATCGTGTTTTTGTTCTGCGAAACTAGGTGCTCATTGAAACATTGGCAGAATTGGGGGCAACGGTGCGGTGGGCTGCATGTAACATTTATTCCACACAAGTGAGCACAACTTAATGAATTGCCTTAGTAACATGAGTTGGGGGAGAATTTGAAATTTGGCGAAATTACCAAAGCAAGCATTGCGATATGGATTTACAAAATGAATTTCCCCATGGTAGAACGAAGTTTCGGCCGCCTTGGCAGAGGCCGGCTTTTCCATCTTTGCATGGAAAGGGGAAACCGAAGAAGATTTCTGGTGGTCCATCGATAAGTGCGTGAACGCTGAAAACTGGCAGCCAAATATGGTATTACCAACATTTGCTCACACATTTTTTGTTGCCGATTTTTTTCTATCCACTAATGCATGCCTTATCTCAGATTTTGGACGACGGTGGTGACACCACTCACCTTATGTTGAAAAAATATCCCGCAATGTTTAAAATGGTAAAGGGCATTGTGGAGGAAAGTGTGACTGGTGTCCATCGCCTCTACCAGTTATCAAAGGCTGGCAAATTGACTGTGCCCGCTATGAACGTGAATGATTCTGTCACAAAGGTAATGTGGACTGTTTCCCGTTTTCCAAACAGTTTTATCATTCGACATTTGGGATTTGTTGAAATCCACTGTTAAACTACTGGTACTTAGTTGTATCGCATCGAATTTCACTATCAACTTCTCACAGCAAAAATATATGTTTATCGCAATGGTAAACTAGAATTTACTATTGTTAACGAAAACTCAATGTTTATTTCATTCTTCTGAACCTGTTTTCCAAAAGGACTTAAGAGGGAATAAATACTCACTAAATGCATGATTTGAAATTTCGTTTATGATTCTCATGACCGTTTTCATTTATTTCCATGTGCAGACAAAGTTTGACAATTTGTATAGCTGTCGAGAATCAATTATTGACAGGTTGGTTACAATCATATGTGCCAAATCATTTCAAATGCCAGAAATTGTTTATTTGTGTAACTCATTGTTGATATTCCACCAATTTCCATAGTTTGAAACGGTCAACAGATGTTATGTTTGGGGGCAAGCAGGTTTGCGTGTGTGGTTATGGAGAGGTAAGATTCATGAATAATGTAAATTTCATACATTTATAATTATATTATTGAATATCTTATAAAAAAATTGTAAATTTAAAATGGAAAAATTATTGTAATACTGGGAGTAATTTCACAAAATTAATGCCAGGGGTCTTTACTGTTGGCAGGTTGGCAAAGGATGTTGTCAGGCTTTGAAGGGCCTTGGCAGTGTTGTGTACATCACAGAAATCGATCCAATTTGTGCCTTGCAAGCTTGGTAATTAAGGCGGTTGTTTGTGTTATTGCCAATCATTTGCTAAAATACAGTTACTGATTTTTGTCATGTATTTATTACCTTTAGCATGGATGGCTTCCGTGTGGTTAAGCTTAACGAAGTCATAAGAAATGTCGACATTTTAATCACTGCCACTGGTCGGTTTGCATTTTAGATCACTTTTTGTGAACTGATTAGAGTTGCATCAAGGTTACATGTTATGTTTTTAATAAAGGTAATAAGAATGTTGTTACACGAGAACACATGGACAAGATGAAGAATGGATGCATTGTCTGCAACATGGGACATTCAAATACCGAAATAGATGTAGTAAGGAAATAATTTAAATTGAATAATTGATTTGGAATATCAAGTTGTCAAAATAAAATGCTAAACATGAACAACAATGGTTAAGCAAATTTTGTACCATATGCTATTCTGTAATGTTAATGTTTTCAATGCGTTTTTTGCTTAATTTTTTAAAAAATTGCTATTAATTAAACTATATTTTTCTAATTTTTATAACTGTGGATAGATTATAAAATTATTGATATTTAGATAAGAAATAATATTTTTTAAATTGTTTTCGAATTTTGAATTCATTGTGTTTTTTTTAAAGTTAACATTGTAAAATTGTTATTAAAACATAAATATTATTTGATATTGTCAGTATTATTTTTTGGCGAATCATAGAAATAAGTTTAGGAAAAAAAATCCTTAATTTTAACCAAAATAGTATGCTAGATTGATAATGATATTTCTTTAATTTATATTTAAATTGTTATTGGTGTAAAGTAATCGTACACATGTGTAAAGCAATTATTTGAGTAGTGTCACTAGGTACTGATAATAGATAAAAGAAAGATCTCATGATATTCCTTAATTGGTCTGTTCTTGTTTGTTTGTAGAACAGTCTCCGTACACCTGATCTGACATGGGAAAAAGTACGTTCCCAAGTGGATCATGTTATTTGGCCGGATGGAAAAAGAATCATTCTTTTGGCAGAGGTCAGTTTATGCATTAATTAATAAAACTAATGTCACGAACAAATCACGTCTTGAGACTTACAAAATATGTTGTAAGGATATTTCTCAGTAATTTAAACTTTCCATTTTTATGTAATTTGATGACATATGAAGTAAATGCTGTTATAAACATGATTAATAATTATAGGGGACAGTTGCATTTCGTCGTTGTTCTGAATACCCTGCTTTCTATCTGCTTTACTGCGTTACTTAAGTGCTTTTTTTGTCATTTTCAACACATTTTAAAATGTGTTAAATGTAATGTCTCGACTATCAGTGCTCGAACGTGCAAATTGCAAGAATAGTTCGTTTCATCCTCCACTCATTATGATTGAAGGAGAAGCTAAAATACAGTATATAACACTTTTGTAGTACGTTTACGTGTTTAGCTGACAAGGTAAATCGAGTAAAATTACACACTACACGGATCCCTTTGATGCTTCTGATTAAAAGTCAAAAAGTCCTCAGAATGTGCTGTTAGTTGTGGCAACCCTATCACTGAAGTTAACAGTATTTACTCCCCCGCTGCTTAGTGTTGCTTCTGTTTAAGTTATGAAGTTAAATGAGGTTTGCTGGACTATTGTCAACAACTATGGTCCATACAATGAAGCCAACCAATGGAAATTAGTTGCATGCCTAGCGCAACTTACTGTAATCTGGAAAATATTTAGATAGTTTGTTTAACATGTAATTAGTTCAGCCTTTCCTGGTTTCTGCACATTTTAATTATTAAACATCATATTCTGATACGTGATTGAGATGCAGTTAGAATCCACCTTTTCCTTACAAGAGACGTTTATTTTCACATTTTATGGCTTTTGGTCAGTTATCTTTTTCTCCGTTTACTATTTCGTCCTTTTTCCGCATAACATATTGGCATGTCTTTTCTGTGCTGCATGGCTTGGAAAAGAACTAACAATTCGTCTAGTTTGTTTCCTGCATCTAGGCAAACGAAGCTTTATTTAACTTTAATATCTATATCTTTAATTTGCTAATACTTATAAAAGCCTATTAATTGCTGCTTTCACTTTTCCGATTTTCCGTATTTGGGATTTAATTTGGCCTTCTAAAGAAAAAGGTAAGGATCACGTCAAAGCAAAACTCAATCTATTCCCGTTTTCTTCTTGTGTATATCCAGCCCTTTTTCTATTCAACGTTACTCTGCTTTAATAATGCAACAAAAAAGGCATGCCAATCTCTTCTATTTCCTAACCATTTGCTAAAATAATATGTTAATTTAAACACTGTCGGCTGAGTTGAGATACTGTGAGGGGTTGGAATTGTAAGAAAACTGCACTGATTCTTACGTGATTATATGCTGCCATTCAGTAAATTTTTATGCTTAATATTTGGGCTTTTTCTCATTTTCAACATATTTAAAATGTAAAATGTTCTTGAAACTATCTGTTTCCACAGTTAAATTCAGTTAATTGCTAAGTGAGCTGGGTTGATGGATTACACCACCTTGCCCCTATGGCATTCAACAATTGTGGAATATCAAAATATCTACATTATATGGCTTTAGCAAAACACTAGTTCAGAAAGTGTTTTGCAACTTCAAACAAATTAATTGTTCCAAATATATTCATAGTTCCAAAGCTTTAATTATAGCTTTTCTGAGTGTTGTAGGAATTCAGTTGGTAATTTTAAGAGAAATTAAAGCCAGCTACATTATGGAAAACCATTTTCAGTATGGTACCCTGTCAATTTAGAAAGAATAGGGATTTTATTACTGCGCAAAGAGACTAATGTTGTTCCTAAAATATGATCACTGCTTTGTGAATCTTCGTCTCTTGGTCCAGTTTCATCACATGATGTGTGCATATTATACATTTAGTCAGCCACTTATGTAATGAAATTCTACTTGGAATTAATTTTTGTAAATTTCTTTTTATTGAGTGAGTTTTTGCCATTTATCTTTTTTTATTTATTCAGGGCCGCCTGGTGAATCTCAGTTGTTCAAGTATCCCATCTTTTGTAGTTTCAATAACTGCTGCCACTCAGGTTTGTGGTGCTTTGTTAAGCCATCATTTGTATAAAATGGTCCGTTTATTTTGTTTAACGGTTTGTGATTTTTTTTTTGCTTTTAGGCCCTTGCGTTAATAGAATTGTTCAATGCACCTCCTGGCAGGTATAAATCTGATGTTTACTTGTTACCCAAGAAAATGGGTGAGTTGGATAATTAGTGAATATACGTGATTACTTTATTTTTCATTTGATATATTTTTAATTTCAACTAATTCGCCATCTTTTAGACGAATACGTTGCCAGTCTCCATCTACCAACCTTTGATGCTCATTTAACAGAACTATCAGATGAGCAGGCCAAATATATGGGACTCAACAAAGCTGGACCATTCAAACCCAATTATTACAGGCAAGTTTACAATATTTTTAAAAATAATTTGAGTATAAATAATTAGAAAAGTGTATAGTCAAGTTTATTAAATTATTTTTTTGTATTTTTTATCAAGGTATTGATTGGTGTTCTGCAGTTAAATAATCTCAACTCCCAACGATGAAAATCGTAGGTCTGTAGGCTGCAATCCGGCAAAAAAATCACGTAAACTTTGTCGTTCCAATCCACTCGTTAGGTATAATTAGAAGTTTGTCATTGTTTTTATTAATGAGAATTATTTAGATTTAGTACAATGGGGGTGCCTTAGGAGCTTCTTTCTATTGGTCAATCAGTAAGTTTTAATTAAGTTTTTTTTTTATTGATTTACAGCAATCAATTTATGTAGAATCTTCAGGGTTATTTTTTGCTAAAAAAAAAGAAAAAAAAGTAAAAAGAAAACCCTTCCATGTGTAATCTCAGCTTTTCCTCACCTACCTACATATCATTCATTTTCTTAGTTTGTTTGACAATTGATTTGTTTAGACCACTCAATAATGCCTGGCATAGTGAGGAAAACGACCAATATGAACTATTAGAAATACATGTGGGGGACTCATAGAAATTCATGTAAATAAATCTCTCCATGTATAAAGTAGATTTGTACAATAGCAAAAAAAACTGACACTTAGTTTTGAATTAAATTTAGCTTTTTTTTTTGCTAGAGAGTTAATAGGAAGAAAAATGCCTTATCATTAATAGGATGGATAAAATGTATGCGTATTTGGTGACTGCCTGTAGTCATTACCGTGCTGTGGAGATATTTTATTTCAGCTTCTCATTCTACGTTCGAGGGTTTTAAAATCATTTGATATGCAAATGCTTGCTGCACATTACACGCAAAAGCCAAATGTCTGCTATGGGTGGAGTGAGTTTGTCAACTTGTTTAGGGTGCATATATTTACTTTATTAAATAGGCATATGTAATCTATGTTATCACATATTTATTGCATGGTAGGCAAGTAGTACCTGTGTTACTTTAATAATTATTATTCAAATTAACTTCCTTAACAATAGGTTTCTCATACTTAATTTTCATATTGATGACGCCTTCCATGTTTCCACTGCTGAACGCCAGCACCCACATTGTGCCAATGACGCCTCTTGCCAATCATTTGACTTAATTTGTAATAAATATATGCACCCTTTGATCTGCTAATATAAAAGGCAGGGTTTGCAACTATTAGGGCTACTTGATACTGTATATTTGAAAAGCTTTTTTGATTTCAAAATATTGTTTATATATTGGAACAAAGTGCAGCATAGTCAGTTTTCTGTGACAAGGGGGAAAGTTTTGGTTTTTGGCATTTCTGTGGTAGAGCCCTAAAGATGCAAAAATTTGTGTTTCTGGAAAGACATTACCCTCAGCATTTTATGGATTAGCTGCGGAAATGGTAAATGAGTGCCTTGTATACAGATACTTTTACTCTCATTAATTGGCTTTAGAATTTTAAATTTTGGGCTGGTGAAGACCAAAAGAAAACTGAATGCAAGTTCCTGATGTCTAATGTCTTACCAGATGAGACGGAAAAAGTCGAAATTATGATGCCATAATAGTGGAAGATGTACTTGAAGATCATTCTTAAATTATAAACGGTCTACCTGCAGCACTAAATTTTAACATATTAATAAAAGACACTTTCTACCGGAACATTTGGTGTGCAAAAATGGATCTTTGACATAACAAAAAAAACTTGTCGTTATTGATCGCCACATTTTCGAGTGATATGCTCATTGTGTCTGGGAGTCACCAATATTTCATAGATAGCGGTTGTTCTTTAGTTTTTCGATTAGCGCTGTTAGTTGTTATATTGAGAGATGATGTTTTGCATCATTGAAAGACTGATAAAATTCTCAAACAGGGTAATTTTATTTCTCCCCATTATTCCCAATTTCATAGGGAAACGGGGATTAAGCAAATTGAAGAGTAATTCAATATGCAGCCATATGCAAATTTCAGGCGTCATCGTGACTCGGCATGAAATATATAAAGCATAATGGTTTTTGTGTATACCCTATGCATGGTGATGTACTTTTCCCAAATCTCACGAGTATTTGGACGACTTGCATCACCATCGTAGATTACGGCTAAAAATCTTTGAGTAGTGGTGTCATATGATTTTGTTTGCGCAATCATAGCACATGAAAGACTGAAGAATTTATTATTATTATCGCCTGTTAGGGCATTTTTGGAAAGAGATGCAACATTTGCAGATTAATAAAATAAGGTTTATTGTAACTTTAACCAGAATTTACCTTGATGCCCAGAAATATGTTGCTGATTATTTTGAAAGTGCATCTGCTGGCGAAATAAGTGTTAAATTCTTCAATTTTGAAAATACTGTTGTATTGTTTTCAAGATCACCTTGGTTGCTACTGTATCTGTTTGCCGGTTTTTACTAATATATGCTTTCTCAGAAGTGTCCCGCTACGTGTAATATTAGTTATTTTTTTCCGTCATCATTATTACTTTTAATTACTGTTATTATTATTGTTGCTTATTTAAGTTTATATAATGCTTATTAGTGAAACTATTGATGTTACTGGATGACTGGCATAGACTCATAACCATGTTAATTACAATCATTCCAAAATGAAGCGAGAACGTAGATGTAGATAATCGAGTAACTTGGGGCATTTTTCTTTCCTAATAAAATACTTGGTTTGGGATTAAATGTTGTCTATTATTTCATCGATTATGTAACATTCTAGATGTCCGATTTATGTTAAATTTGGCACCAGTTTTTAGAAAGCTATGTGGATAACGTGGTAAATCGGATAACAGTTTACAAATGAATTCTAATTTGGCGAACGGCATGTACAAAATGATACAATGCGCATCAGATAATTTATTTTGCAAATGGAAAACAGTCTATATCGACGCAACCGTTTTTGCATTTATTAGTAAAAATTGTTACTGCCATCCTGTATAGCAATGCAAGCTTACTATGCGTGGAAGCTCCATTTTTTGGCGGTACCAAAATTATTTTTAAATTATAAATCAAATCTGAAACCTTGGTGGACGACCAATTCTACATTGGGAAAAATAAACAGCAATTATTATATAAGAAGTACTGGAATCAAAAATGTACGAGTAAATATTTTTAATGGTGGAGCATGCTTTTGGCTGTCTTAAAATATAATTTCATCGACTTAATTACTTTCTGAAATGAAACGTGGCCATTTAACAGTGAGGTTTAACCGTTCTGATATAAAATTAGAAATTTCTGATAACTCTATGCACAGAATTAGGCCTGTATTATAAATGTTTAATTGTGATTGAACTACAGACATTTTTAAATATACATGTACATTGCATCTTCATTATATTAAACAATAGAAATTAATTGCAGCTTTATTGACAATTTACGAATTTAGCTTGTGAAATAATTTTCGAATGTTTATTCGAATATACTGCTGTTCTTTGCAGAATATTTTCTCCTGAGGTTAAATTGATTCAGTTTTAGAAAAACACATTTATGTGATTATGGCAGGTGGTTACAATAAATGCGGGAGCTGAGACTCGCTACTTTAAATTAACTAAACCTAATAACATTGAACCCAACGTACTGGTTAATTAAACTTGCCAGATATTTTTAGGAGCATAAACCGGAAGTCGTGGTATTACTAATTTGCATATGACGTAAAGTTCAAGATGGCGCTTGCTTCTGAAGCAGCGGTTTAGCAGAAGAAAGGAATCCCAAAATTTTGCTGCAATTCGTTTTTAAATGTTTCGTCGACCTATTTATGAAGTTTAAGACGTAGCCTCGAAGGCTGAGTATCGATTTTATAATACAGTATTGTGTTGAGTTACCTGGTTAATCCACACTAATGATTCTGACGGACAACAAAAGCGTTCTTTTTTTATCTGTGTTTTTCCAATATGGCGTTATTAAGCGCTATTTTGCCATTGAATAATGCCATGAATTTCACCGAAAATCAGCACGGCAATGCCATTCTGGAAAAACTGAAAAACCAGAAAGATGCCGGACGTTTCTGCGACGTTGTTTTGCACGTCCAGGGCAAGCAGTTCCCGGCGCATCGCAATGTATTGTCGGCCTGTAGCCCCTATTTCGATTCCATACTCAAAATGCAGAAGACGGTGAAAGAGCAGCTGACAGTGACATGTCACAATCACGAAGCGTTCCACTGTTTTCTAAACTACATGTACACTGGCAATGTGGTCATCGACAAGAACAACGTGGCTGAATTACTTAGGCTGGCCAACCACTTTTTAGGTACTGTAAATATTTTGCATGTCATTTCTCATCTCCCCCTCTCAAGTGTACCAGGTTTGAAAAAGCTAAACACTATTCCAAAGCTGTTAAGATCGTTGCTTGTAAAATGCTTTTTACGAAAGTATTCTCCTTGTAGTTAACAAGCTGAAGAGTTATTGTGCTGAATACTTGGACCGATATCTGGACATCACCAACTGTTTAAGTGTGAAAGAGTTAGCTGAAAAGTATCTCATGCCTGCACTTGTAAAAAACGCCACCAACTTCATTCAGAATCACGTTGCCGATGTTCTACAACAAAAGGAACTTCTTGATTGCCAGTTGCCAAAAGTGGAGCTGTTTTTATCTGACAAAAACTGGAGCATTCCTCAAGACGGACTGCTGAAATTCACCTCTCAATGGGTATCCTACAACCCCGCTTGTAGGGAACGTGATCTACGAACCCTTTTGACCTTTGTCAATTGGCATATCGTGGATCGTAACTTCTTAGCGGTGCATGTTGACACTGAGCCACTCTTCAAACAGAATCCAAGATGCTTTTACTTCATATTGCAAAGCCTGGAAGAAAATGGTATTCAATTGCCCAAATATGCACCTGCCTATCAAGAACTAAAATCCAAATTTGGCCCAGAGGCAGCAGGAAATTTTGACAGCGATTCGTTTCTTAACATGGCTATTTCGACAGCTATTGAAGGGCTACAGGTGAGATATCAAACTAAACTTAAGAATGATAGGCCTACTTATTTGATATAATTTAATCTTAATTTTTCAATGGAAAAGAACAACCAGAAAAGTTAACATGTCTTTCACTTAAATAATTAACTGGATGAAAATCAGGAGATATTTTACATTGTTCTATACATACATGTGTGCTGTAATCTTCATATTTCATTTGCAGGAGACCAGTGGCCCATCTCCTTCAGAACGCGAGCGGGACATAACTTTTGAACCTGTCACAGTTACAGCTTTGGGGAAAGATGCGTTATATGACCTGACAAGGGGTATCAAAAGATCAGGTGGCAAATCCAATGGCATAAAACCCAAGAGAAAAAATACTTCTAGTGTCATTTCGGCAGCTCTTGTGCAAAAGGGAGGAAGAAGAATTAGACCCATCAAGTTAAAATTAGGTATGCGTATAAAATGTTAATGATTTATGTTAACTCAAGCAAAATAAATTAATTGGTTAACGACAAGTAATAAGAGCTTGAAGTAACATATGCTTAACAAATTATTGTGTTGGCATCAAAATGTGTTGTATATGTTCAAACATATGCATTGATAGATGCATTTTTTCCCTCCTTGGCTGAACTTTTTTATTGGAATTTTACACAATCATTCCCTATGAGTGGCAGGATGCATATTCTATTTTGTCTCTAATTAAATGCGTGTATTAAATTAGATTATTGTAGTCACACTAGATTTAAATACTGTAACATATTAAGATATTTATCTGGGAAATTGTAATTATTAATTATATTAAACGAAGGTGGATCCATGCGCAAGAAGATTAGTGTGGGAGGCTGTACAACCATTACCACATCAGATGGGCGACGTTTGAAGGTACTAAGGGTGCGGCGTCCACAGCGAAAGGCTCTCTTTCGGCAGCTCAGAAGGGCCGGGTTCCTTGGCCAAGGTTCGAGTGCCAGCAGACGTGATGCTAAGAGGCTCGTTGCTGGAAGTGAAGATGATGATGAAAGATCAGAAGAGGGATCTGATGGCGATGAATATGACGAAATTGATGATCTCATTGATTCCATTGGAAGTGGTATTATTCGGAAGAAGCTAGGACATCCGCAGGATATGGCACGAGAGGGCATCAAATGTCCCCATTGCTCTTTTATTGCCCAGGGCGTGCTTCGCCTGGAACAACATGTTGCACGGGCACATAGCAGAGACGTGACATACAAGTAAGTCAAATAAAGTTGAGATTATATTGAGATTTTTTCTGTATGGGGGATCCTTTCTGTATTAGTTGATCCTAAAATGTTGAGGTAGCTATTCTCAATTACAAATAATAAACAGTAGTCATGTTCCATGCTGCATGTGTCTAAATGAAAGGAAAGCTTCTTATAATGAATAGATACTGTTTATCTTCAACTTATGAGTCCATAATATGACCAAGTTAGTCTGTTCCATGCACAATTTTGGTAATGAATGAAAGCTTTTTAAAAGATAACTTTTGCATCGGCCATAATTGCTGCGCATTAACCACCTTTCGATGCATTGTGCCTTACAGATGCGGTTTATGCGATTTCACGTGTAAATGGAATCGTGAGTATTATGCCCACATCAAGGAGCGCCATTTTGAAGGTCCACCATTCCGGTGTGATACCTGTGATTTCAACTGTGACCGTGTGCAGCTACTTTTAGCCCATAGGATGAAACACACAGATGAGCGACCATTCAAATGCACCAAATGTGATTATAGGTGCCGTACCAAAAATAATTTGTGGGCGCATGTGAGGAGCCACACCGTGGAGCGAATTTACAAAGTAAGGAAAATATCTTGTAGAGTGTATAAAATTGACCAGGAGATTAAATTGTGTGAATTAGCATCGTAGTTTTGTTGGTTTTAAGACTGTCAATCAAAAATTTAAAAGTAAAGTTAAATTATTTGACAAATTGTACTTGATTTTACGTTTCGTTTTCTGGTTTTCAGCCACCACCAATTGATCCCCACATGAGCAACAATAACCTAAACGAACAAAGGCCCTTCTTGTGTGATATTTGCGGTTTTAGTACGAAATATCAATCGCATCTAATTGCCCACAAACGCATCCACACGGGGGAAGTATTTCGCTGTGATTTCCCTGATTGTTCTTATTCCTCACCTAAGAAAAGCCAACTTTCTGCTCACAACAGAACCCACACTGCGGTGCGTTCGCATGTGTGCGGCGTTTGTGGCCGTGGATTTGTCGAAAAATCGCATCTTGTTCGACACGAGCGCATCCATTTAAACGAAAAACCATTCAAGGTGAGCCAAAACAATTTTTTTGAGATGTGAACTTTATATTAAATCGAATTTGTTTACGGCTATGGACTCTTTGGAATCGTGTGAAACTGAAGATAGCACCAAATCTAACACAAATCAATTTTATCTGCACTGTTGAGTCTTTAATGCCTGTCGCAAAAAAAAATTATTCAAAATCTTGAAATTTAAGTGATCGTGCATTATGCAGAATACCCCCAGACTTGATAATCCAACAAACTTGTAATTGTCAGAAAAATTGGGAAGACATGGAAAAACCAGAGATATGTAACAGATCAATGAAACATTGGTTTTCACATAGCTTAACCTTCTTCTGGAATAAGAAGTCATAAAATGTTTTGAATTTATATTCCGGTTACCAAATCCAGTAGACACTATTGCTAGTTAATTTTAAGGTAATACCAAAGTCAAGACTCAGTCCTGAGAAATCAAGGAAGTTAACTCTTTTTTCTGGGGGAACCCAGTTTGTGCTGCCTTACAACAAACGTTTTGTAAAATGTTAAATGTGTCTTTTCTCTGTTTCAGTGCGAGCACTGTGATTATTCAAGTTCCCGTCGCGACAAGTTGAAGGAACATACACAGAAACACCACGGCGCTCATCCAACGGCCAAAACCCCATACAAACCGCGAAAGCCACGCAACGGAAACAGCGCTTCGACATCGGGTGGTGGCGGTGGAGGTTCAGGTGGTGGGGCAAAGCACCCCGCCCACCACCACCACCATCATCACCATCATCATCCCTACGACGCTGCAGCCTGCTATGGTGGTGCCGCTGTGGCTGCAGCCGCCGCAGCAGCAGCTGCTGCCAGGGGCGGTACAGATCTGGAGCAGACCGTACTCCACCAGTCCCACAACCACGGCCCGCCGCAGCAACTCAACCAACAACAGCAGCAGGGAGGATCCTCACAACAGCAGCAAATGTCACAAACCCCAACGCCCTCTTCCACGATGTCCGACAGCTCTCCAACATACACGTACGAACCCCAACCACCACAACACCACTTGGCGGCGGCCATGGATCTCCACTCAAAGGTCATGCTTCCAGACCTGTCGCGCTCCTTAGCCGCAGCCGCTGCTGCCGCCGCTGCGGGCGTCGCTGACCACCAACAAGGACAGCAGCAGTCCAACGCATCTCAAAACCCACCGGTTTCCACGGGTTCGGGCCTACCGCCGCATTCCCATGCCGTGGCAGCAGTTGCGGCAGCCGCTGCAGCTGCGGGAAGGGGTCAACCAGGGCCTCCCACCATGGTCTTCGATCCCCGCTATCACACCGGTGGTCCCACCTTTCATCATCACATGGCTGGTTTGGATCAAAGACCCCAGCAGCCTGGAATGCACAACTTGAATCCACAGGGAACAGCGAACCTTCCACATCCATCAGATTTCAGCGGGTTAAGCGCTTTCATGGCCCTGTTTTAATGACAGCATCGCAGCTTCGTTTTGGACTCCTTGGCTTATCTTCTCCCTGCATTCGCACTGCAGTGTATTTCCAGTAGCTTAGTGTGTGGTAGTAGTGTTGAAGGCAGATCGGTTGCGCGGTTGCTAAACTGAAACGGTACTTTTTGCGTGCTTTCGAGCAAAGCTTATTTGCTTATTGGGACCTAGTCTATGCCTCACTGTGTCAAAGCAAAGTTTGTCAGCCTATTTGAGGGCGTTTTGGTGGCGATCGAAAACGCGGGGCATTGAAGGTTGAGCAAATAGAATTTCTATGATGTAAAGCGCTGCAAAAATGTTCAGGGATAGTTTTAAATTTGAAATTAGTTTTAAAATCACTTTTAAATTTATTTCACCTTGATTTAATTGGTCTTCAGCTATTGTCTTCCATGGTTTACCATATTTACTCGAAAATGTGTATCACCCCTTAGTTTTAAAGGTGAAAGTTTTGTTTGGGGGACTCACTCACGTTTTTGACATTTATGGCTAATATATGAAGTAAAACAACACGGAAACATCACAACGATGTGTATATTACTGGTTTGAGTTTGTCTTTGCATAAGCAATAACTTCTGATTAAAACATTCCATTGTAATGCTTTTTTCCCCACCATTCTTATCAAAACATAGCAAAAATGTTTAGAAAATGGCTATTTCTTGCTTAATGATCCCTCCCCATGAGAAGATTGCATTTTGCTTTGTACCTGCTTTTCAGACACACCCCAAGTTTTATCGTAATTTTTCGTATAACAAGTTTCTTGTATTCAAGCAAATTCGGTAAAAATATCTCATTTATTGATAAAAAAATAAATAATAAAAATAGTTAAGCATAGAAAATATTCAAAGTTTGATGAAACATATCCTTTTTCATGATTAATTTTTGTTTAAATAAAAAGGACAATTCTAAATACAAAATATGGAACGCAGTAGCAAATGACCAATTCCACGTGGGTGACAAATTTAACAGGGATAATAATCTGTTCATTCAAAACTAACCATGAATACTTTTATATTGCTTTGCATTGCAGGAATGCGTTTTGTCAGCTTTTGATGTAGCACATTCATAAGTGCGTAAGAAATTATACATAGCTTGGATGCTTAGTATTTGATGTTCATGGTCTGACTGAATTTGGGGTACAGGTCAGAGCATTTCAAGGACTGTTTTGTCTTGCAGCTCTCATTTCCTACAATGCCTGTTCATTGTACCCCATCCTATTTCTGCCTTCTCTTCCCTAGAAGAGAGAATATCCCCTGTACACCACAATGGTTCGTATAGGCAGGATCCCCTGGTATTATTGCATAATATAAGAAATGACTATTTCGTGTATTTAAATTACGTGTTACTACAAATTAAAAATATACAGAATAACGGTAGCTGAGATGGTATAGGGATAACTTCAACTTAAATTGGAGGTTGACAACTTTTTAATTTTCATCAAAAACACACTCATCAGTTATTTGAAGTACCGCAGATACTTCATACCGGATTCCATATAAATTCTTAGACTGGCAGTTTATTTGACATTTAACCCATTTGCAACTACTGTACAGAATCGAACTAAAATTGGAACCAAACCTATTTAGTTATACAAGTTAGCTACAACTAACTTTTGAGCAATTATCAAAGATCTGACCAGCCTTGTCATCTATTCCTGAACTTCACTTTCAATGAATGTTACTTTCATTTTACTATGTAGCAGTTATTAGAATAGATTAAATCAAACGAAGACTTCTGTTGTCATTGAAATGCATTAAAAATAGAATTAGTGGACTTTTAAGCTTAAATAATATCCATGTAAGCTGTTAATAGGCGCTTAACTGCAGAATTGAAGTAAAACTGCAGTTTGTCTTCAACTGCTGTGCAATTCAAGATAATTCTGAGGATTTTTCTGCGGATATTTCAGTAGTTCTGCAATGATAAATTGCACCTTTTTTGTAATGAAAAGTTGTAATGCCAGCTGACGAGATTAGCTAGAGCAGTAACTGCAAAATTTGTCAAAGTGCTTAAAAAAGCATAAATGTTTATTCTAATTTACTGCACTTTCCTGCAGAATATTTCCTCACCTGTGACTGCGATATAAATATAATCAATTGGATCTAAGGTAGCTATGTACAGGTGGTTTTGTGAATATAATTCATTGTGCCATTTATTGAGCAACTACTCACAAACATCTGCAAAACGAATGAATGGGCCATCCCAACTTCTCTTAATAAGCAAAGAAAGCTATCTCGACTGGTACAATCTATATGTGCTATATTTATATTGAAGGCTTTTAAATGGTAAAGCGTCTGCTTGTGATCTAGATATTAATCGATATAACTAAGGATCTGTGCTACGTTGTGTTTCGTTGTTACTCCATGTTATTGTGCTTTTTACGTGTTTTATGTCTGATATGCTAATAGGAGAGCTCTGCTCGTTTATTTATATTTGGGTTATTTCTGTTGTGAGCTCACTCGGCTTTTTAATTGTAATAGGGGTTAAGAAAAAAATAGCTTGTAAATTGCAGATTTTATCGCTCTCAGCTGTTGCATTTTTGATTACATTTAAATATACTATTTCGAATTGCTCTATATCCCGTACAAATTAGCCGTTCATGGTAGGGAAGAAATAATGATATTTAGAAGAGCTGTTGTTAAGATATACAGATGGTCACATGTGGTACAGTGGGTATTATTGGCAGACCATCCCCTATGCTTTCTTTGGGTGAATTCTGATATTTTGATTCTCTAGGCTGAGGTGGCATATTGTCAGTTTTTGCCAGAAACTGTACTGCTGGCACTCCGGCAGTGGTTTTTTCTAAGGCAGTCATGTGACTTTTGTGCTGAAACACTCTTTTACTGACTTTACCATAAATGAATGAGCTGGTGAAAATGAACTGACAAACTGCCAACATGCTTTGCCAAAAGACTGTTTGGCATTGAAAAGGGAAACTTGGAAACTGCAAAAGTTCCCGTGGAAAATAGTGTGCCCTGTTCTTTGAAGGATTCGGAAAACTTGTGATTAACGCTCGAGTCAGTATTTGTACCGCATAAAAGTGATATAGGTGAGATGGTAACAAATGAATTGCAGAATTTGCCTAGGGAGAGCAAGTAAAAGGCATCTTAGAGAATGTGAGTGATGTTAAACCTTAGACTTGTGTAAGTAAGCTACGTTTTGGCCTCATCCACCTATTTAAAACGGAATTAGTTTCCATGCTTTTAGAAATGTCTGTAAAAGATGCCTGCCATGGGCAGTTATTTTGTGGTTTGTACTAAATGTTTTTGCAGTGTCGTGCAATATTTTCTGCATATACTGAGTTCAAGCTTCCTTATGTTTAACTCCTGTGAATCTTTCAGTGGCTCTTTAACATCGCCTTTTCTCTGCATCAGTTTTATCCTTACGAGTATTATAACTTAAGCCGGTTGTTTATTTCTTTACTGGAGTCTTGTCAATATGTTGATAATTAGCTAAATGCTCTCAAGAAACAAGAGTAACGTTTTACCCCATGTACCACAGTTAAAATAAATTTTCCGAAATTTGGCAGAGAGAAAATAATTGAATAGTTTTATTTACAACGTGAAAACGTAAGTTTGGTGGATGCGTGACAAATTCAAATGTGCGTTGTATTCTGGGAATTATCCTAGTTGTTAATATTTGAATTTGAATTTGGTGTAGCATTTCAGGACGCCATCTATGTGTTCCCTGCTGCCTTCGTCGGCTCTTAAACGATCGCAGCGCCATACCTTCAGTGGCGGCCACCTTTGTCGGTAGTAGCCGGTCTGCGTTTAAATGGCGTCCATAAGCAAGCCGTGGTCTGATGTTTTGTTGAATTTAATCAAGAAATTCGATCATGTCAGTAATTCGGGTAAGTCGAAAATAAACGTCAAACGTTCAAGCACCGCTTTGAGTTAGCGCGATATCATACGGCAATACGACTATTCGAAAAATCGATACCAACTGCGGCTGTTCGGTTGTGCGCAAAGCATACTACAATGAAATAAACAATATCTTCTATCCGGACGTCATTGTTTATAATAAATAATTAATACCGCGAAGTGGTCTTATATTTATTTATCTCTTTTGAGACGTGGAGTGACGGATTTTGGCATCAAAATTTCATATAGGGCGTATTGTCGTCGCGATTGCAAGTTTGCCTTTAATATTAATGCTTGCCAGACGGGTTTCGGATAAGCGGTGTTTATTGAGTCGAGTTCTAATCATGCGCGCGCCGTTGCCGAGTCGTTCCAAATTTGTATTTTCACAACGCAACTTCAAAAACTGGTGCAGCTACACCTTTGCTTCTCAAATTAATTGCATCTCGGTGTTGACTATATGCTGTGAATAGGACTCACAAGGAAATTAAGCAACGCGATAACGAAAGAGGGAGCCACTTTCGGTAACTGATAACCCATCATGTAAAAAAAATTACTAACACATTTTTGCTTCAAGTACTTAATATAATTGCTACATTTAGCAGTGTAGAATTGGTCGTCTACTAGGGTTTCCGTTGTTTTATTTCTAAACGTTTATAATAAAAAAAATGAATAAATTTGAAAAAAAAACGTATGTAATCTCCAAAAAAGAGTTGCATAACGGTCATCTAAGATTTATTACATGTTCAATAAATAAAAGGGGCATTTTTAAATTGCAAAACATAACGCAGACCCTGGTAGACGACAAATCTGAGTAAAATAAATTTAGCAATTATTTGAAGAAAACGTGAAAGGTTGTATTGCAGGGAAGACCCTTTTTCGGTGCTCGCTGTTCAAACATACTTTGTAAAAACACATTCCTTTAGTTAATTGCGCGAAAACTGACAAGGTTTTCTAACCCTTTCATACAAAGGCCTTTTCAAATGCGTTGATTAAATATCAAAAAAAGATTTAAACATTTATTTAATACTGCTGATAACGGGAATTGAAGTCTGCTTGCAGACTAAAGCAAACGCATACCGCAAAACGCATGAAATATCATATTTCATTTTCATAGTGAATAATGAATAACAAGTTGAATTGAATATTGATGGTTTACCTCAACATCAAACTAGGTACAGTTTTCAAATTTGAAGTTCATTTTTCATTGTTTATCGGTGAATTTAATAACAAAGTAAAATTGCATTTGCACGTGAAATTTGCGAATTTACGGAAAGAATTTGATAAATTTAATAGAAATAAGGGGTTAAGAAAAGTGGGTGTCAAGATTGAGTTGCAATTTCGAGTTTAATATGGAAAGAACTGATTTAAAGCTGGGTCAAATTGGTTGAAAATTGAAAAATTTACTGCTGACAATGAATATAATATGTATTTGCAACTAATTAGCTATTTTTGCGCTTAAAAATATGGCTGAATAGTTAGAAACCAGATTTCGTTACTTTCTAGAAAATCTATCAAAATAAATTGCAACTTCAATGGTTATAAATAAAATAAAATTAAAGTTTTTTTGTTCCAAATCTGTCTAACCATGTGGCGGGGTGGGGGTAATAAAAACCAGACAAAATGAGGGTCCTGAAAATGTGAAAATTCCAAACATCTTTTATGGATGACCCCTTATCTTCCGTATGAAGTTTTCAAAGTTTTAGAAAAAAAAAGTTGTCATAAATTTATTATAAAATTATTTTCTGTAAATTCAACAACTGAATGCGTCAGCTTTATTATGATAAGGGAAGGGGATTGAAAAGGTTGGTTTATTTTCAAGGTTAATGTGTACCAACCTAAATTAAATAATCACCCTTCATTCCAAAACCTGTCATTTTTCTTGCTGACTAAAAGTTCTTTTGAATGTTTGACCTCTAGGCACCATTAGGAAACTATACAAACCCTTTTTCATCGAAGACAGACAAGTAGGATTGGTTCGCCCCGACGTGCTCGATCAATTAGTTAAATATCCTCAGGTTTTTATCATTTCAAATGATCGAGTAGAACTGCACCCGACTTTGCAGACGTACGACGAGCGCACAGCAACTGTCAACGACGTTTTGCAAGAGCTGCGTAAACACAAGTGCCTGCGAAGGTTGCTAGGGTGGAGAAATGAGGTACATTAAACTTGACGCTATCTCTTTGCCCTGGGAAATATCAAGGGCATTTTGTTATGGATAAGGAAATTATGTTTTACTGAAAAGTTGGGGATATATTCTGTATTCCTAAATAGTTTTTTAAAACAACTTAAAATTTGTCACTTGGTGTTGTATTTTCAGTGTTACGAAGTTAGACCCAACTTTGAAGACAAACCATTAATGAAGATGGATCGGTGTGCTACGTGTGAGTACCTCTGGACTCACATTTAGGTTTTAAATTTCTCAGATCGTAATGCATATTATGCGATTGCACCATTGGGTTAGGTTTGTTTGGCATAAAGCAATATGGCGTCGATATTAATGGCTACGTTCGCAATAGCGACAAGGGAATGTCTGTATGGATTCAAAGGCGGGCTTACAACAAGCAAACGTGGCCAGGCAAATTAGATAATATGGTGCGTGTTGCTCGCTTGCAAAAGTAGATTGATGTTCTCTTTTGAAGGTTATGAAGGGCCTTTACTGAATCCCTTTTTTGTGGATAGGTGAGCGGAGGAATAGCCGTTGGATTGAGCATTATGGATACTGTACGTAAGGAAGCTGAAGAAGAAGCATCAATTCCACCACATTTATTTGAAAGGCTTACACCTGCTGGGGCAGTCACGTGAGTGCTGGTTAAATTAAGAAGCAGTCATTCAATTTTGTGGTACCAGCATGGTCCAATATGTGACTTTGTGGCAAAATGCCTTTAAGTTCTCATCAGGCTATCAATATAGCAACAAATATTCATATCTTTAAAAAATTAGTCAATTATCATTTATCGAGAATGCACATGAAATGGCATATTTTCATTTGTCTTCCCTTTGTGTTTTCTGCTCTATACGTGTATTTACTTGGAGTGTAATTATTTTTAATTATATATACAATACTGATGAAACGTTTCCATGTATAGGTGAGAAAATGTTGGCAAAGGATAAAAATAAGAAGGTGAAAAATTGCTTTTTAAGCACACAAACACCAAGGCTTGTTTGTTTCATTTTCATTATGTCCATAATTAATAATTATTTCATTTAAGATGAAAGGTAATGCCTTTTTTTGGAAATGGTTGCTTTTTGTGGTTGAAGTAAAAGCAAAAATGATTTTAGTGTTGTTGACAAATGAGAAAGCGATTTGATTTTAAATTAATTTAAAACTATTACTGGTCGATTTTCCTATCCAGCATGGCATTTTGATTGCCACTCTAATTGAGCTTTCTGCTGCAATGACATGAGCCTTACTTAGGTTTGGATTGCAAACATCACATTTTCTGCTTATTTTGTTTCAGATTTTATTTTGAGAACGAAAGCGGTTTATTTTTAGAAACTGAATTTGTGTTTGACTTAGAATTGCCACCTGATTTTATTCCTACAAATGCAGATGGTGAAGTGGAAGACTTTCAGCTTGTACCCATTGAGGAGGTAATATTCATTCTTTAGAACGATGCATTTTAGAGTTCCACTCCAAAGTATTTAACTTTTCAGCTAGGTTATTAAAAAACGTGACTTTCGAATATTTTGACAGTTAAAGGAGAAAGTGATCTCAAACGAATTTAAAACTACTAGTTGTCCTGTAACGATTGATTTTCTTATCCGGCATGGCTTCATAACAGCACAAAATGGTCAGTTGAAGGATCTGTTTCATTCAGTTGTTTTTAACCAATTGCTTGAATGCCTCCTCATATTCTCTTTTAGAGCCACATTACAATTACATTTTGGAAAAATTGCATATGCCAGTTAACAATTTCTTCAACTTAACAAATGGGTGAGCAATTATTTCATTATTCTTAATATTCCTGCGTTATCTTCCCCCCACTGTGCCATTTACCCATACTAACAATGCTTTGTCTTCTTTCTTTCCCGTTTTTTTTCTGTGTTTTATTTTTTCTCAGACCTTTTACCACGTCTGCTATAACGAGTTGGCAGTCCTAACATTGCAATCTAGTCACTAGCTGTCAAAAAAAATAACACTAATCTGAAAATAGACAAGTGAACGTTCTCTCCAATGCTTAAAATTATAACCTTTTAAATATAAAACAAAATATTCTAAAATCTGAAAATAAACAATAGATGTCCAGGTTCTCTCCCATTTGCTATACATAATAACAACGTTACTAATAATAATGCGCAGAAGTGAATTTCCCGAACTTCCACTTATATGTTGTACTCAAATCCATTTTGAACTACTGAGATTAATTTAATTCGTGTTGGGTTTGATCGTTTTTGCTTGGTTTGAATTATTCAAGACTTGATATTTGATCGTTCGTTTCACAATTGTCACGCCTACTGTGTGTTTGGTAGTCAGTTGTTCGCTGGGGACCTATTTGATACTTTTCATGCTTGGGAATATTAAATTGACCAAAGTGAGTCAGCCACTTTAGCTAAAATTAGTTGACATCGGTCCTGTGTGTCATTTGACACTGATGTCTGGGCATTACATATACAAAAATTTCAAATTTAACTTTTTGCTAATACCAACTTTGTTCATGTCCGTAGGCCACTTTTTTCGCCTATTTCATTGGCTAGACGCAGGTTTAAGGATATTTCCCAGTTGTTTTTAACATTACTGTAGTATGGGCCTCATGCTTTGTATTGGCTTTAATTTTCATTTTTGGACTAAAAAGGATAAGGGAAACCCCTTTGCGAGCACACAACACACATTCAGTTTGCGTGGCTAATTAATGCTCATTCAAAAGAAAACTCGTTAAATTCATTATTTTTCATTTTTTGTGTACTTTCTTGTGGAAGACCACAATAACAAAGTTTAGTCAATAAAGCCCAATTATTAATTGGCAAAATGCTTCCGACGAAATGTTGCATTTATTTTTCGTCACAAGTCACTCCTTCCTTTTATTTTTATTATAATTTATTTTTATTTTCCCCCTCTCGCCTACGTTCTGCCCACTTATTTCGTCTTAGGAAATTGGAATCCTTCATTCTCAACAGAGTCCGAAGTCCATCTCGACGACCTGGAAACAAGGACCCTTCATCCACTTGACAGTGAACTACTCTTGAAGTTTCCACGTGAATCAGATATTGACTTTCACGTCCTAAGAACACACTGAATGGATTCTGTAATCACCAGGTTTAACTTGTGTGCAATTATTTATTTCCTATAAGGTTAGGCTCAGACTTATTATTTTTTAAGTTGTGATATGTATATATAGAAATTTCTTTCTCTTAGATTTCGCTAAATGTATATATTATATATGACGTGCAAATTATCCTTGGGTCAGTTAAAATGTTAGTTAAATAGTTTTTGATTTTTGCAGCCTTGTCGCCAGTGGTTGACATTTCAAATGTATTCCTGAATTACTATCACATATACTTTAAAAACAGTCCCCATACAGCAGTGTTTCTTAAACAGTGGTCTGCAGAAGGGTTTCACAGAACCTCAGTAATAGTCTTTTATTTCTTATCAAAATCTTGAACCTTCGAACAGCTGACCACAATGTTCATGAAGTTTTGCTTGCAGCGTGAAGTAAAATTCACCATTGTTTTTCAATGGTTTAGGTACATTATATCGTTGTATAAAGTTACCTTTTGTTCATATTTCCTCCAATTTAATGCTAAATTTGGCATTTTTCACGTTTTCCATTTTCCCCGGTTTATGCGCAATGTAATCTTTATGAGAGTTGAGAAATTAAAACTTAATTCTACATTTGACAAGGACATTCTGTTCAGACTTCTTGACCTTTTTTTAAAACTTCATCACTGTATAACCTTACTCCATTTCTCTTGACATTATCTTTTGCATGTATCATATTGCTGTATTGCTCAACAAACTGGTGTAATATTTGAACTTTAGACAATGGACCATGTGCTGTAAACTGTAGTCAAACGCTAATTTATTTTGGGGTGCAAATGTTAACCTATGATCTTTTCATTATTCGCTGCATCATCTTTCACCATTACAGTTATTCTTGTGGTATCTGACCACTTGGTTTCTCTTGGGCCAAATTAAAGTTCCATTTCTTTGGTGTTTTTCTCTTATTTGAAACAACCGATATGATGAGAGGAGTTCTTTGCCTATTATTGGTTGCCACAGTATTTATGGTAAGTTCTCATTGTGTAGTTAATTTACATATAGCATGATATTTCAATGCATTTTAATTTTTTGTTCTTAGGCTATCTCTTCTGCTCGTGATTGCACGTCCAGTGATGAATGCAATACAGAGGAATGCTGTGTGGAATATTTCCCATATTTTAAAAGGTAATTGAATAGCAGCGAGGTAATGTGTTTTCACTTTTTTTTTCTAATTTATTGTGTTTTCACTTTTTTTTCTGATTATGTTGTAGTTGTAGGGATAAGCCTGATGATGTAGGAGATGTTTGTCTAGGGCAATTCAATTGCGATTGCAAGCAAGGGCTTAAATGTAAACCTCATGAGGTGAGTTTGTTAATGTTTTCTTCTTTTATTTTCTGGTAAGAGGCAAATGTTTCACCTGTTTGGAGAATGCACAAAATTGAAATTGATACTAGCCTACTAGTAAAATTAGGAATTGCCATTCAGGTAGCTTCATTTAGTGTTGAAACGATTTCCAATTTAATACGGTTGTTTGGTTTCACCAAATGTTTTTATAATTTTGTTTTTAAATTTCAGCCTAGCATTTTCAATTTTGTTAAAATTGGAGCTGGTACCTGTGTGAACAAATAAATACGCAGAATTAAACTGCTTTACACACAAAAGTGCATCGCCGTCGCGTTTGTTTTCACAATAGCCTAGTTATTAAAATGTAGAATTCGTGGTATTAAAAAGCTGTTTTTCATTTAAATGTCTGTGTTATTTTTATGTCCTTGAATGGAACAATTTTCAAAAAACATTTAGATGATATTTGTTTTCCCACTAATATTTTTACAGTTTTTGTAACTTCAATAAATGCGTGTGGTGGTTTCATTGCATTAATTGTTCATGAATTAAAAAACGATGGTGATGATGAAATCTTGTTATTAAGCCTCACATTGGACTTAAGGTTTAAATGCATAGTCTAAAAATATTCATTACTTTAGACCAATCATGAAGGACGTAACAAAATACTAACAGAACTTTAGTCTAACCACCACATGCAATCTTTTTCGTTCCTTTCTGGTAAACAGAATATCATAAACTTATTAATCTTAATGAATCATTAACATCTCCAGCGATTTGTCTTTCCAAATTTTAACATCGAAATTTCTACAAATAACAAAAAATGAAACTATGCGTGTTAACTACTGTCCCTTTAATTGCGTTGTATGCGTTACTTGACCGAAGTACTGCACTTTACTGCAGGCAGGATGCTGATTGCAACGCTGGAGATTGCTGCCTGGAATATTTTCCATATATTACACGGTACTTCAATGCGATAGTTGAATTGCAGTTTTGATGAGCATTTTGTTTTTATCGACACTATTCTATGAAATTTGCAGTTGCAGCGACAGTGGAGATGATGTGGGTGACCGTTGTGGTGGTCAGTTCTATTGTGGCTGTCAAAACGGACTTTATTGTAAACCTCATCAGGTAATAGCAAGTGATTTTGCTAAATTTGCTCTGTTTCAAACGTTACTATTGTAGGCCATTTATTAAAAAGTATAAGTGCTACAATTAAATTTACTGATTTCTTATCTAATTTTATTTTACAGTCAAGTATCTGGAATGTCTTCAAGCTGGGAAAAGGTACTTGCCAGAAGTCCAAGGGCGATTCTCGTTATTTCGACTCTGAAGTGGTGATTGTGGAGAAACCAGAGTGATATTTTAAGCTAAAACTGGGAAAGATGTCAATAAAAGCTGATTTAGTATTGTTTTCCTTTTATGTAATTGCTTTTCTGATATGAGATATAATTGAGTAGAAACCAAAATAACGTTTCTGTAAATGAATTTGCATCTATAAATAAAGATGAGCTGTTTAAATAATCTTCATTTCCATTGTTAGCAATATTTTTCTCCAGATTTTTAAAAAATGGCTCAAGCGTACACATAACTGGTAAGTCCAAGGTAAATCAAGTTAAGAGCTTTACGTTTTAAATGTCGCGTGTTAAAACTCAGATTTGAGTGTGTAAAGTAATTTAGCACCTATAATATAGACGTGTCCGTGTTTGTTATAAACTGGAACTTATAAAATGGCGCGTTAGAGATCACGTGATATCCGTGCATTCCCAAAGGTGGTAACTAATTGCCATCTAGTGGCTAAACGAACCCCCAAGTGCCTTCCGGCAATTTTTCCCGGATAGAGGGCGCTCTTTCGGCGTTCTGGAAT
>JAQIXS010000909.1:0-36841 GCA_034700785.1 Rossiulus vilnensis | reverse complement strand
TTAACAGATTTTAAATGATTTGAAAACATGGATAGAATCCAGCAGGTTACCTACGGATGCGGGGTTCCCTCAACCCCCACAATGACACCTCCGAAGATGGGCATAAACGTACTTATGCAACTGGATTAGACGCAACGGTATTTAATGAAACAATAATTACAATCTAAACAACTAGTACATTCATTTTTTTCAGGTTCATAGTCTACATGACGTTAAAAAAACTTAAAAAATAAAGAATTAGAAATAGAGAATAGATATTACCAATTATAGAAGCCCGGTTATTACATATTTATATCCGGGCCTACACATTTCACAATAATATATTTCGAAAAAATAAACTGCATGTTTTCGTTCTATTATGCAGTGTGGTCAGTATTTAATTGCATTACTGGGCTTGGCAATGGCTATTACTTTAATAATCATTATTAAGGCAATACTGGTAAATTACATTAATTATAAACTAATAAAGTGTCCAGACAATACAAAAATATGGATAAAGCACTTAAACAATTGTGAAACTCATAAGAATGACGAGTAGAAGGCGCTTAGTAAATATTGAACTAGGGTGGATCAGTGGGGTTCAAATAATAACGAAAAACAGCATGTGAAAAATTATTTTTAAATTATCAATTTTGAGGTAATTTAATGGAAATATACGAGATTAAACTGCACACTGAGAAACAATTTAGAATGTGAAAAAACTTTCTTGCTTTCTAGAATAATTCGAATTTAGAGTTTCTACGCTTTCCCACGTGATCTACGATTTCAAAGGCAATTAAAGACGGTGAGAAATTTGCATAAAGAGAAACGTTTCAATAACTGACAGCTATAGAGATGACAATAAATCGCTCCATGCTAAACGAATGGGCCTGGAGTTAAAGACACATATTAATAGTATGGGCACCAGGCCACGTGATCATTGCTCAATGGCTATCTTCACCAAAACTTGCGTTGACACGCCCAGAAAATGGCTGCAAAAGCCAACAAGATGGATGCTGGTCGAACAGTGAAGGCACTGGAACATTTGGGAACGCCATTCTCGAGAGCGCAATTCTGAGAAATTAAATCCATAAAATTAGGTACAGTAACTTAAAATTGCACAGCTTGATTAATAAAAGGTAGTAAAGGGCCGTGCATACCACCTCCCCCTTTGGTATCATTTTGCAGATTACAACCCCACATTATATCGTTAGCAAGCCTTAATTATTGGTAAATAAACAGTAATTGTAAAATTTGTAAATCAATATTTTTCACCATTTTCCTCGTTCTGGTGTCGGGCCGAATAGGAATATTTTGGATTTATCATTCAAGACATTTCCTGTACACAGTTGCACCTACCTCGAATGATTATTTTCATTACTTTTTTCTTCAATTTAACGTTATCAATTCGCAGGCCTCCCATTCCTCTTATCTTTTGTTATAATTTGGTGAAACATAACGTTATTACGTTTTGTATGGACGTCTCTTAGGGGTCATCCATTAAGGACGTCCGTTACAGGTGGAGAATAGTTCGAACACCGGACACTGCCAGACATGGGGGGAGGAGTTCTAAGAGAGGCGACGTCCAGAATATGTATTAAACACTGGGTAAACGTCACTGAATACTGGGGGAAAACGATATCACCGTTGTGTATTTGCAAATAAATTGCCATTGTTGCAATTTCATATATGGCTGAATGGTTAGTCAGATTACGTCACTTTCTAGAAAATTCATCAAATTAAATAACAACTGTAGTGAGATTCAAACATGACTTGACCGAGCCTTAACCAATCAGAAATATTCGGCTTATAGGTGGCGCCTTCCCGCATAAAGAAAGTCTCTCCTACTCGACGCCAATGTCACGATGGAGAATGATATAGGATTAATTGCACAAGAAGCGCTTTCTTTCTAGTGGTAAATTTGATTTTCCAGTCCATTCTTGAGTTAATGCGGCCATAGTCTGTTTCAGTGTTACAATTATCTGAATATTAAACGTTGATTATAAATTAAATTACATGATGACATGTATTAGGTCTATGTATTTGTTTTCAATTTTAAAATGTGTTTTTTCCAAATTGGACATGTGGAGAGGTGGGGGTAATAAAAACCAGAAAAGGGGGAAGGATGGGGGAGATAACGATCAGGAAAATTTCAGGACGCTTTTTATGCATAACCCCTTATCAGCCTTACAAAATAACTCTCGCCGCATCCTTACCCCGCCTAAGGCGTTGTACGCAAGCTTCATTGTACTGTCGACAATGCGACCTGCCCCATCTCCGCATTGGGACACGAAAAGACCTTTCATGCAAACGTAATGACGATTTAGGGCGCTTCAAAGACAAGAAAAATGTGGATTAACAGTCAATTGAGAAAGGGCCAATGAAGCACCTAGGAGGGCAGTACAAAAAGTATGAAAACGGACCAGCAAACAGCTTCCATAACCTCAGATTGGTCCTTTGCCGTCCTTCCAACGCTCTCCATAGATTTCTTCATATTGCTGGTGCAGACCTCATTTTTACTAGCTTTCGACACGCACTCACCGTATTGCAGGGCATCTAGAAGGGAAATGGGCCAATGAGAACATTTGTGCCCTGCGCCGAAAAGATGGGCACCCACAAAAGGGTAGGGACTAAAACGTCTGAAGCAACAATTTCATTCCGAATGCCGAAGTTGAAAAGGCATCTCCACGAACAGTACAGACCCGTGCACATGGGAAGCAGGGAGGTAGAGAAGGGGGTTGGTGAACGTGGTTCCATCTATTCAGCTAACTAATTTAACTAATTACATTTTCAATTATAAAATAGAATATTTAAAACAAGTGTTGTAGATTACACGAATCTCGATTTTCAAATCCTGCGTATGGTCCCTGGGACAGTTCATGCAACGTACCTCGATGTTCTTGGCTGTTTTCGTCGCAAATATTCGTTATATATTCTCTTAATCCGGCCATGAGTTTGTTCATTCTTAATTTCATTTGTTCTTGGCCTTTAACGCAATCTCGAAGGTAAGTTTCCAAGCAATCCATAGCCGATTGGATTTCCCTAAATTGGGATACAAACGGCTCCTTGAAACGGGTTCTATTTCATATTAGTAAAATCATTCGAAATGCGATGCTAATGACTGCCCATACAAAACCTAGTCTAGACATAGACCAAGCTGAGATACACATCAAAACTAACTGCATCGCTCTCGTTATTCAAACCATCTTATACCATCTTAAATGCATTGAAAGCGTGCGTATTACTATGAATTCAATAAGTTGAGTTTCCTAGAGTTGCTGTTGATGACATAATACGCTTAATAAAGACAACCGAAGAAATAGGAGAGAAAAAATAACACGCTTACATCGACAGATAAGAAAAAGAGTTTACCCGCACGTCTCCTTCAGATTATGTTTATCCCCAAGGATTTGAAACCCTTGATTGTGTTCGAACTTCTTTATTGGTTCGACGCATTTTTGCACATCTGCTGGTGAACACCTTTGACCCACGGCTGGGAAATAAAGAAACAAACAAACAATTTATTTTAATTTTGCTCTTAAAATGCTTTCTCTTATCCGTGAAATTGTTTTTGATTTGCCATAGAAGCAGCTCGTGATATATTCTTGCGCAGAGAAAGCATATCCTTGGCTTCTTTCATCCTTGGCAGTATTTTACATTCGTTTAGTCGTTGAACCGTGGTTTTTACTGAGGATTTGGTTCAAGACTAAAGACCGATTTCATAATAATCTACATTGGCTCATTAGTGTCAGCATCGGAGAAGTTAAGAAGAAGAAGACCTAAGCGGTAAGGGGGGATACCCCTTCTGGCTGTGTCATATATATATATAGATTTAGTCATGTGAATGTATGAGCTGAAATAAGGAATTGGTATGAAATGTAGAGGATTAAAGTAGGGAATTAGTTAGAGCCCAGCCCGGTTTCCCGAGCACCTTAAGTTGGCCATTACAGGGGCCCAACAAGTGTTAGTGGGAGGTTGAAATCGGTGCTAAAGTGATTGGTAGAGCGGTGGCTTTTGCGAAGTTCAGTGCTAAACGGTAGGTTGTACATAGTAGTGACTCGTTGATGTTAGTAAACAATTCTTTGAAATGGTAGAGGTCAGTCGGTTGGTACTTACGTCGGACATTTTCTACGATATTTCTGATATTCTGGGCTGTGCAGATGAAGTATAGGTGGGTTTAATTTGGGGGAGAGGTTCGACATAAGCGACATAATCGGAGAAGTGAGTTGGCGCAATAAGCTCGGCTGTTGACGAACCGGTAACCCCTTTCGCCCATAGTATTTTCATAAAAAACACTTCCGGTTCGCCGTTGACTCGTGGTCGATGCACGTGATTCAACTCACGTCGTTGCCTTGGTCAAATACCAAATCAACTTGGTTGGCCGTTCAAACCGTGCTGAATTCAAATTTGAGATAAGCGTAGTTTTATTTCGTGTTACTTTAAACTTTAAACATCGAATAATTCGGTAAAATAATAAATAATAATACATAGTAAAATAATTCGGTAAAATAGTGAGGAAATGCTATTTTATGCCGACATGTTATTTCTAACTAGTTTATTGCTCTCTTCCCTATTATACACAGAACATATCAACATCTACACCACTTATATAATATTTAGACAGATTTTCGAAATGATTCTTTTGAACAAAATTTAAGAAACGCTATTTTGGGAGAAGGAATCGAGACTCGAATTTCAAGCACTATGAACTATGACAACAACGATTTTGTCTAACTACCTACTGGAATGTTCACTCGCGAAACCATAAAATGTTTACCTAAGTAAATCTGGGGAAAATGACGTCATCAACTTGAATTTTATTACCAATCCCGGTGTGTTAACACGACTATCGCGAGTATTAAGGTAACTTAATAGTTTCCCCAAGGATGGGAACGGTTCCATTTCCTATCACTGGCGTTTATGTTTGATCGTGCTGAACGATTATGAGCAAATAAAGAAGCAAACTACAAACACAACTCACTTCTACGTAACGGTTTTCAACGAAACATTTTAATGGCAATTTAACGAACTTGTATAATCATATTCCTCAGACTAGATTTCACTAAGAGTTCAATTAACTAAATCACGCGAAACTTACTTACATTCAACACGTCTACATCAATGGGCAAGAAATATTAAGAGATGAAATAAATTCACTAATGAAAATGAAAATCTGTGATAACGAGTTGCATGCATCAAACACGAACATGAGAAAGTCTGTAACAACATGTTACTTTTATTTTTAAGAAATGACATTTGACAAAATGTAGGATGGTTACTCTGTCTAGGAACTGACTTTCTATTTCAATTGTAAGCTATCTCGCTTATAGGTATCATGGTTTAAAATTAAATACAAATAAATTCAGTAGAACCAATATAACATTGTCAATCTATAGATGATATGATTCCCAAAATTGTTCTTAACTTAATATATCGTTATCACCGGTGAGAACTACGTGTAGTATGAAATCGTCGATGACGGTTTATGAAGAATGGTGCAACTCGCGATGTACAAACGTCAACGTACAGGGTGTCCTACAATGCCCCTTGACCTCACACAATATGGAGCCTGGATGAGGCAATAGCGTCTGAATGAATGCTCACGAAATGACTGAGACAGAACCATGAGCAAGTGTCTCATTCAATGCATACGGGCCACATGAACGTAAAAAAGTCGAAAAAAATCGAAGTGAGAGATTGCTGCGAAACTTTGAGGGCAGTGCGAGCTGGTCCCTAGACTGGAACCATTGGTATGGGACACCCTGTACATTTCTATTTTTTTAACAAAAGCACATTTAATTACAATCTTTACGAATCTTGTATCTACGATACACTGCAATGTAATAATATCTAAAACGTTCTACGATTAACTATCATAGAATGAATATGGTATTTCCTCCTCCAAAATAGGAAGAATTTTTCAATTTCAAACATTTGCCCCACTTTAGCATATCCTGTGACCGCTTCATTTCTTTGCACAGTTACTAAACTATCGGATTTCCTACGTCATCGTATCGCAAGAGCTGCAATTATTCATCATTTCTTTACAAAATCTGGTGGCTGTGTAACAATAGTTAGAATTTATACAGAAAAAAAAATGTTTTGTCTCCATATCTAGCATCATACAATTAAAACGAAATAAATGACCATATCAAGCCGAAAATGACGTTCTCGTGGTCAAAACCACACAAGAAAAACCTAGCAACACGATGACATCACAAACACTAAATCCGCGTCTGCTGAAATTCCTCTGAAAACACATCTCTTGAAAAATAATAAATCGTTCGTTTTACCAGCGTGCAGAAAAATGCCTGGCTCTCCGACCATCATGATGGCGCCAGTTGTTCTTTGGCATTTTCAGCTAATTATTGCACTAGCTATTGCTCGAAACACGAATTCTTATAAAGGCAACTGTGGTAAAAATCGCATTAACTATGAACTAATATTCTTGTCATTATTTAGAAGCTGACAACCCCGGAAAATAAAAAAGTACCAATAAGAACACGGGTTGCAATCGCCAGACGCCATCTTGAAAAATGGTGTCCACATCAGTTCGTATATAGGGGCTAATAGGATGCCGGTACTATAACAACGTGAGGGATATGTGAAGCGTCAAGGCAGTGAGAAGTAAGGGCAGGAAAACTATACATGTACAGTTTAAGCAACAAAAATCACAAAGTGAAAACAATGGGATGGAATGTTAGGTGGACACTTTAGACGATCGAAAGTTGACAGATATGTAAGCAGTGGAGTAAGAAATGTCTATGGCAGGTTGACGGCTTTTTGATAATGTGATTCGGAGATCACGAAACACAATCGCTGATTTCGTTCATGAAAACCCGTTTTATTCTTCGAATAATGCTGCTAAAAGCCTGTGCAATGAACAGCGACTTTGGCATCATCTTTGTTTATGAACCGTTCGGCCGACACAGGTAAAAATCGGAGGTAAAATTATGATCAATAAAATAATAATAAAAAATCCAGAACTAGAAACACAAGCAAAGGACCTCGAGAAACCGAGTTGAAGCCTGTGAAATGAAGATAAACTACTGGTCAAAGAATGTCAAAGAATGTTTAGCCCCGTCATGTCAAATGAAACCCTCCTGAAGAAGAAACGAAACAAAATATACACAAAGAGGTCCGTGGGAGCGTATCACAAGAGCAATGGGTTCGACACCATGAATCACCACAACTTGCGTTGACACGCCCAGAAAATGGCCGACAGAGCGAACAAGATGGCGGCTGGTCGAGCAGTAAAGGCGCTGGAGCATTTGGGGAGGCCAGTCTCATCGCTGCATTCATTCTAAGAAATAAAATCCATAGATCAGGTAAATAAACGTCTCATTCCAAAGATCATCAGCGCCATTGGCGATGCATGCTGTGACAGATGACTTGGGCAGGAAAAGTGAAAACATGGCACCAGGGTTTAGTGCCAATGATCAATTACATATTCTGAAACAGTCCCAATGAGAATCTGATTTAATGACTGGTTTAATGAAGCCGGTAAATCCTTCACCTCAGTTCACTAGCATATCAGTAG
Organism: Rossiulus vilnensis; assembly: GCA_034700785.1. Taxonomy (NCBI): domain Eukaryota; kingdom Metazoa; phylum Arthropoda; class Diplopoda; order Julida; family Julidae; genus Rossiulus; species Rossiulus vilnensis. The sequence continues at coordinate 29,322 of JAQIXS010000909.1, read as the reverse complement.
CGTGCCAGGTGGCCAAATAAGGTATGATTCGGTGCCTTGGAAAAATGGCATGCAGCCCACTGGTCCCAGTGCGACAAGAGGCTCGAAAACAAGCGCAACTTCCGGTGCATCCTTACCTCGGTTAGGGCTCCGTACATCACCTTCAGGCTGCTCTCGATGACGCGGCCTGCACCAGCTCCGCATTTGCTTTCGTAAACGCTTTTTTCGCATTCGGAATGACGCTGGAGAGCGCTTTGAATTTGAAAAAAAAAAAAGAGGGGCATCGGTCAGGCGAGAAAGGGCCGAGGAAGCGCCGCAGATGGCGGTGCAATAGGGCTTACGAACCAGCAAATGGTTTCCATTAGCTCAGCTTGGTTGTCTGCCGTTTCCTTAGAGCGCTCAAGAGACAACTTCATTCTTTCTTGACAAACCTCGGCCTTGTCATTAACAGTTGCCATGCACGGACTGTGTCTCAGGTAATCTAGAACGGAACAGCCCGGCAAAAGTTTTTCAAAAGATGCCCCCAATAACTTGCGAACGAAATTGTCCGAAAGAATTGTTCGTTGGTCAAATGTGTCGGCCATGGCCACAGAACATCTCCGCCCATCGAACGCACGTACCTCGGTGCAATTCGCTGCTTTCGTCGCAAATTTCCTTCAGAAACGTCCCCACTCCGGAGATAAGTTTTTCGAGCCGCATTTTCGTTTCTTGGTCATGTTGGAGGCAATCTTTTACGCTCTCGTCCAAGCAAAGAAACGCGGAGTTTAGCTCTCTAAATTGGGTCAAAAATGGCTGAATGAAGCTATCCATTCCGAATTTCTGGTTTGTGAAATAATTGGAAATGAGGTGCCGAGGACTGCTTATACAAGTGGTAGCCATGAAAAGAACAACTATACTGCTGCTCAAAAGTTAAGCCATGACCGAAAGCAATTGAGTTACTATTTTGAAAAGCAAATCAAATGCACGAAGGTATGACGTCTAAACCATGCCTGCAGAATCCGATACTTTCATTTTGTTCTACGGACAGAGGAATTATTTGGGTGATACGAGGCTGGACAAGGAAAGCCGTCTTTGAAATGCTATACAAACAGATCATACCGTTTGACATCTAAGGTCAGGATCACCAAGAATTGAACTTTGCTCTAAGTGCTCCTAAATGCGAGCTTAGAGCTATACCTACTAACTTCCGGAAAATACCGTGTTAATGGCTGCAAAGAGTGTCACGTCGTCCCTGGCTATCTTAATAACAGCTTGAATTGTCGATGTCATCAACAGGTTACGCAAGTTATTTCTGGCTACCAATGTCTTCCGTTGCATATTTCATGAAAATTACAATGCAATTGGCTGCACCATTCCTCAATGCATTCAGTATCACAAACATGCCCGCAAATTCTTGCAAACAAAAGACCAGGTTTAATTGCGATTTTGTGTTAACTTTTGAGCAGCAATATTATCAATCTTAATCCACGTGCGCATAAAAATGCTCTCAAGAAATGGGCACAGAAATGCACAATTACGCCAACTTATAAGAAAACTGGAGTTTACAAGCATACGGTCTTCAGACTAACTCCTTCTGGAACCATTGGAAAGTTTTGATTCTCGGTGAGCATCTTCAGTGGCCTTTCGCATCTTTCCAACTCAGTCGGTGAACACGATCGTTTCAAACACACGGCTGGAAAAAATAAAGAAACAAAAGAACGTATAGATGTATAGTCCGCCCATACTATGTGCTCGCTTCTTACATATTTATAGCTACAAACTTCCGGTATGCACGGGTTGAAGCACGAAAACTTGCCCCGATGCCCGTTTCGTTGTTAGGTAGACGACTTGGTTGGCTGTTCCAAACTTACTTAACAGAAGTTCGAGAGCGGAAACGTCAGAAAGAAAACGAAGTGCTTTACAGCAGGTTATCCTTAAATCTCCTGCAACTCCGTTAAAAAACCCATAAAACTGGAGCAGTCTATAGTGCATAACCAACTTCAATCCTTTTTTTTTTGGTAAAGTAGTTTTATACCTCGTTCAGACCGGATTTGAAATGAGATCCGAAACGCAGAATGGTTGTGAAACGAGAGGGTTGTTCAGACAACATTCACGGGATGTGCAGTGCATTATGGGGGGGGGAAGCGCCACTGAATAGGGTCTCTTCCATAGTGCAGAAATAGCGTGGGAAATGTTCAGTGGCAACACTGCGTGATGTCATCGTAACGCGTTTCACTACCGAAGCGAGTTGCCAGAACACAGGATAACATCACAAGTTATAATCGAGTTCCATTTATCCTGACTTGGTTCAGACCTCAAAATTCTAACGCGTTTCGGTAGAAAAACGAGTTCCGAAGCCTCGGTCTGAACGGGGTATTACGGTTGGTTGGTTATAATGTGGATCATCACAAGTATACGGCAAGTTTTAAGTACTTTCCTATCAATGCTACACGTTCTCAGGGTAAATTAAAAATACATCATCTCTTAATATTTAAAAGATACCGCAGATTTCTAAGGATAAAGTCGTAGAGTGAAATAAATGTATCCTACCAGAACAATTTTTTTAAATTGTATTCTCTGCTCATACTTTTTATGTAGGAATTGGTGGAGTGAAGAGCAGCTTTGTTAATTTTAATTAGCCTTCTGTTCATCGCATCGTAAATAATAAAAAGCGGTTTTTGATCATATTCTGCGTTGCTATTAACTGTGAAATCATTCAGATCATGACGACATAAGCGATATGATATCAAAGTTCAAAGTAAAAATATTGTCTAAGTGCATACGTATGTATTTCTTGTAAGCCTTTTGCATAATTAGTCATCAATTGCGACTCGTCGCAGGCCTTGGTAACATCAGACGGAACACTTTCTTATGGCGTATACAGTACTGTGAACATACAAAGTCATTTTGCACACAGACACATAGGCTTATTTCCATCGACAGGCTCTCGTACGCCTGTCCAAAAGTGACTAGATTCGGAAGCTTCGTAGAAAAGAAATCAAGCATTTTCTTTACTTCGAATCAATACAATAGCTGACCTAAAAATGTATTTATCGTAAAGTCATTTTTGCAAAATAACTTGGTTGGCGTTGGTTTTATAGATTTCTGGGAAACGGAGGGAGGCAGGGGAAGGAGAGTAAAAAAGGACGTGACTATTGAATAAATTGGAAAATAAACACCGTGTGATAAAAATCACATTTAGGTGTAAAGGTGCAGAGGAAGGATGGACTGAAAACCAAAGCAAATATAATCAAAACGCAGACTGGAGCATTACACATGTATATAGCCACTGGATGCAAAAAAAGAAGAAAAAACTGTTTTGTTTTCAGACGATTACATTTCGATTTGTTGTAAATTTACAAGAGTAATTTGATAGATCATGAGCCAGCGACATGACGGAAAACAGAATTATGTTTACGTGCATATTCGCGAGGGCCTATATTCAAGTGAGGATAAAAAAATATCGATTGCCAATATCGATGAAAGACACGGAATAATGGGGAATGAAAGAGAACAAATCGCACGGTCCCTGATGTTTAGGGGCAGGATTCGCGAGGCCAACTTCAATTTTGGGAATCTTCCGAAACGCCCAGGAACATAGAATCTTGTTTAAAAAAAAGTGTTGAAAAGAAAACTAACAAAAAATATCCACGATAGAAAGTTCACCTCGTTGCGAGCACATTTATGATAACAGCAAAGTTTTAAAAAAAACGCCAATCAACCCTTGCCATCAAGTGGGCGGAAAGAACATAATCAATTACTTTTCACTGACTTACAAAAACGTTAAATGGGGTTTGAGCAGGCGATGCTTAAGGAATTGTAAGCAAAGGTATTGATTACAGAGCACGTTTTTCGTTCTTCATTTTCCATTTTTTTAGACAAATACTGTACATGGGGCATTAAATTGCGGTGCATTTTGCTAACTGATCAATCCACCAAAACCATCAAATTTTACAGCGATGTGAAACATTTGGTTTAAATTACATTGTGACCGTGCGCAAAAAAAAGTTGCCGTTAGTAGTATTAAATTCGGTCGTCGAGGGAGCCACTCTCGCATGTCCAATCAATAAGGCCGATGGATGGAGCGCCTTTGACATTCGGCAATTAATAAAGACTCGGCAAAGAACTAGCTTCCCCACTGTTTTTCACAAACTGACAATCGCTAATCTTAATCAATATGACCTTTCGATAACTCGCGTTTTACCCCAATTATTTCATCCCCTCGCAGGTAGTCCGTGGCGTTGACTTAAACGGCTTTTTTCGCCCCCCAACAAATTCCCAGCCGAACCTCGTTGCTCTGACTTCCCGATATAATAAATGATAGTCATCGCAGGATTTCGCCCACTCCAACGCAAGGTCCCCTGCAGCGCCAACAAACGTCTTAATTAATTGGAAAAGAACCGAAAATCCTATTAGGAATCCGAGAAAAACGAAGGGCAGAAGGGAAAAAGAGGGACGGGATAAAGGAGATGCAAAAATGGGAGAAGGCACACACACAAGGCTAGTGTGCGTATGGTCAGAGCATTACGTTCCAATATGGCCAACGGGAACTTCTCAATGGCATTTCACGCTCCTTAAATTACAGCAAAATTTATTTTGGTGTTCGGAAATCACTTGAAATGGATTCGTGCAATAAGCGGCACGATTCGTACCGTTTTCTGACTCATGAATGCACATTCGTATACAACAATCATACCATGGCAAGTTGTGTCGAAGCATGAGAAGGTCATGACAGTCTACTGTCTACCGGACTGTCGTCATACAGGGCCCTTACTAAGGCAAGAGGAGGTGGCGAAACTAAAGTGCAGAGTTAAGGAAGCCCAAACTCGAGCGTGTCACTGACCCTCTCGCAACAATCCTTTCCGAGCTCTAATTAACTCCTCTGCCTTCTTAATTAACCTCTTATACATTCGGCTAATTAAGATCTCGCGTTCTCATCTTTAATTAATCGTTGCGCCAAAACGGCTTGAATTTCACTTTATAGCCGGTAACGCCACTGCCAATGAGAGCGTGTTCTGCACCTCGCTGACGTGCTTTAAGAGTGCATAAATCTCAAATTCGGTAGTTTAAAAAGATTAAGCAATCGACATAAAACGTAATTAGAAATGCCGCCATATTGTTGCCGCCGCCGCCGCCTTGAAAAAAATTATTCCCGTAAACGACAACACATATAGTTTTCACCTGAAATACGGATTTTGGAGATTCGAATTGAGTAATTAATCGACTCCGTACATCTTAATTTGTCTTCCCCGCAGCTTATGCAAAGGTAACACACCTTACTGACCAAACGTAACAGAAGAATATCAAAGCGAGGGGCATGTCAGATTTCGAATACATTTTCTCCAGCTTTTCAAATACATCTGACCCATTTCATAGCCACATCTATGAGGTTTTATTCAGAGTGGCAGAAGAACGATCAACGAATATCCTCATCCTCCTTAACCATCACATTCACCGGTCCTCACGTAAGACGTCAGGTAATTCAGGGCTGATAGGTCTATTGTTAACAGGCCGTTATATTGGATAAAAATGGCAGAAATGATTTGGCTGAATTTTTAAACCGTCACGAAAATCGTTTAGAACTGTTTGTCACGAATACTGTTTATGTTGGGGTGCAGCATGGGGCGAATGCTCGTTATTGACACTTTCAAAGTTAGAAATTTGACACAGCAATAAGGGTGAAGTGCTATTCGTGTTTCTTACAATCCAAGAAGCAATATACCATCAGGTGGCCCCGATGGCGTTCCGTCAATCAAGCTGACACCGAACGGAAGATAAACGCTGAGTGACACACCATGCGCATTGGCTGATGTGGTCATTCCACAACGACTGCATCCATTCATACTGGTCGCGAAAGAATTTCAGCCACTTGGCCGCGCAAATGGTGTTGCTAGCAAAGTGCTTGGCGTGACGAATGCTTCCTCCGACGGCCGAAGTTGTTAACGACGTCATCTAGCGGCCAGTAACACCATCCGCCAAGTCGTAAACTTTCATTTGACAATTTAATGCGAAATTAGGTATTTTTTACCGCGTGACATATTAGCGGCAGGGGTAGGTGCTTCATCGATCTCCCGAGAGGAGCGCCACCTGCCAGGCAACGGCGCACCGGCGACCGGATGATAAACAGCGCCGTGGTCGGCTTTTTCGCAGCGCAATTGACAAATAAATAATCGAGCAATTTAATGAGAGTGGGGGGTGAAAAACGCAGCGAAAGTTCAAATTGAAAATTAGATTTTTTTATCACCTTTCTCCTCCCCCCTTCGCACTTTTTTGCGTGCCCTGGCCTGGTTGGGCGCCTGTTTGTTCCACTCGTTACCGGAAATAAATGATATCCAGAGTACTTCTAATACGCCTTTTTTTCTGGGGGAGTGCGTGGACGCGTCTCCAGAGGGGTTAACGAGCGAAGATGGGGGGTAATCTTATTAATGGGGGTTCACGCACAGGTGAAGGTAAGTGAATAAAAGATATAAAAAGAGGGGTGGGGGGTAAAAACAGAGATGGATTTGTCCGTCTTTTACAATATTTCATAGGAACAAGATGGGGGCCTAGGAAGCCGAATGATTTTTATACGTCAATGTACTTGCCGTCTTCGGAGGGGGTAGTTTCACGTGGGTAACTTTACCCCCACCTCTCCCATTCCCGCTCAACTCGAAGAACAAAATTATTGTTTTTCGAGTATTAAATTTCATAATGCTGGCATAAATCAACACGCAGGCAAGGCGGAATGTCAGTAGTGAGGGGGAGGGGGTTGCCTTAAATTCGATATGAACAAGATTGAATTATCAAATAGATTACAGAGCCTGGATGGGGGTAGGGGGTGGATAGAAATCAAGGGGGTGAAATAAAATTATTAGATATAATATTTATAAGAGAAAGGAGACTGAAACGATTATATTTAGAAGCTTTACTTCGACTTTCACAATTTCATGTTGGGGAAAAATTAAAAACTAAATTGCTGAGATGGCGAAATAAGAAAAAAAAAATCGAGACGTCTTGGTAATACCACGGAGATTTGGTATTTATAGTAAATGAGCTTCGAATAATTTACTGCTTCTTGCTTATTGGGACAATAGAAAAGTAGGCCTACAGTATATAAATAAACAACGTAAATGCGACATTTTGAGCTGCGAGCGAATTTTCCTCAGTTTAACCAACTAAAATCATAACTCATCCATTTACAATTGTATTTCGTTGATGTTCTCTTAAAACAATTACTTGCGGGCTCATAAGCGATATTTTAATGACTTAAAATAAACACGTGTAATCATTCGAAAGTCAATGTTTATTGAAGAATTGACGTCAAACATTCACTTTGAAACTGTTAGGCTATCCTGCAAACTTCTATGTAGTTACCTACACGCTACCACAATGTCCAAATGAATTACAAAAGCGATTACAAATTCAAAAGTTCGCAATGAACTGTATTTAATAAGTTTAATTTATTCGAAATTCAGCAGATTGAGAAAAAAAATCCTAGTAATTTACATTCACAGTTACATAATTACAAAAATCCATAATTGCATGACATTTGATAATGCACGTTCCTTCATTTTCCCACTAATAAAACCAGTATTTTCAAAACACGTGGGGACCAGCTTTGAGAGAGACTTGCATAGCAGAAGTTCGACCCCTTGGATGTAGGCAAACACTGTCAACTCGCCTGCATAATATCGGCTGCCCTTCGAACCCTGGAAAATGGCGATTTCTAGCTCGGGGACAAAACGCTTCCGTCCCTTTATGCAACAATCGGCTAAAAGTGATAAAAATCCAAGCAGTAAAATACAACCGTTAAATATATTAAAAGCAGAGGGTGACTGAAATGACAATTTTAAATTCAGAACTTTTCACGAGAGGAGCTTTCACGAGCGACGTGTTTTTTATGAGCGATTCGCGATATTCAGACCAACGTAGATAAATATAACATTTACGAAGAGAAAAGAAAAAGAAAAAAAATTAACCGTCTTTCAGCCTTCCATCCAATTAATTCGATGGGAAAACAAACACATGCTTCGAAATTTTTCCTTTCATGCCTCTTCTGCATAATGAAGTATTTCTAAACAGACCACGCTGCTTTATTTCCATAAATAAATAAACAAAACGAGTGAATTCAATCAAAATGATTGAATATACCAACTTAACAACAAATCTTTAAGACTAGAAAGAACCGATTTCGAATCAGAACAAAACAAATTGATTTTTTTGTCTACATTCGAGCGAATTAATAATTCAAGAGTTTATGAGATGCCGTCATCTTGCAAGCTTGCTTTTTAATTGATAAATCCGCACACGTCACGATGATGCTTGTGAAATAAAGAAAGAATATGGTCACGACAGATGTTTACTGTATAATATTGCATCACTTGATCTCCTTGAGAGGTTCTGTCAGGGTGTTTAATCGAAAACTACAAAGGGTGAGAAATTGGTTCCCCTCGAATTTTTGAAAAGCTAGATCGAACAGGGAGGGAAGGTGGGGGGGTGGGCGCCTTTCTCACTTCATTCAAACACTGGCAAAAAAAGGGCGATTTCATAAGAAAAATACAGAGATTGGCAACCAAAAGTGGAATTTTAAAGGTTGGATTCAGAAAAAACTTACACTTTCGTTTTCCTATTGTTAAGCAAACGGAATCATGAGTGGGAGAAGCATAAATACCAATACTTATGTCGCTAACTTATATCCTTCTAAAATTGCTCAAATTAACCGCAATGCAAAGTCACAAACATTGTATTTTATAATAAGCATCGATAAAGGCAGTGCAAACGATTTTTGTTTATTTGTGAACTACATATGCTCCTTAACAGGATCAGAACTATACTTCAACCTTTTTTCTGCGATATGTTATCAGCCATCCGAACAGAATCAAGTTTGCACCAAATTAATCCAATTTTGGAATGACAATGAAAACATTTACAGAGCGTTCAAAAAGCCTGAACAGAGTCAGAAGGAGAGAAACTTGCTCCAAGTGGTGAATTCGAGAAAACCAAATTTCGTGAAGCAGCTTGCGATTTTCGTCGCAGTTTCCCACACCTCGACTACGCTTCCATGAAGTCTGCACTTTGCAATGCACCAAAGGCAGCTTTTTTTTTTCTTAGTTCTATTATTAATAATTTATAAGCTACGACATTTTCTGTTTTCCAAAGCAACTCATTTGTTTCATAATTTGTTTTCGGTGATGTTCGCATCTTCGTTTCCCTCCCTTCCCCTCCCCCAACAGCCCCATTCTCCCATAATCCCCTCCGAACAACCCGCATGAATACTGCATTTTTGTTGATTTATTCGCTCGGAATTCCAAACCTTCGCTTATCGAATATATATTTGCTAAACGAGAAAAAGCGCCACTGGGACGCTGCGGCTAATCTCTTCGGCAGTAGGACGACACAGAGCGCCCTCTGACGGCGAGGGCACGCCCGTCTGAGTCGTCGTCATCATCATTATTAATTAAAAAATGCACATAAATATAGAAAAAAAGATAAAAATCCTTGACGCGAATTTTGCTTACAAAGCAGACGGGGTGCACGGAACGCGATCTGTTAACGATAAAAAGCCTCCGGAAATGAGGAGCAAGCAGCGCCCCCTATTAACCTAGACTAGCTAGAAAAATGAGGGAAGGGGAGTGGGGGGTTTCCGCTCAATTACGACAGTCAAAGCCTACATTTGCAATGGTAACATTTCAAAAGATTACTCCAGTCAAACTGCAAGAAAGAATTTGCAGAATGAGCTCAAAATGCTACGTTAAATTTTCTGCGCTTCAATTTTCATATGCAATTATTTTTAAAAAAAAACCACACACGTTATATTGGTAACCCTACACAATCAAAATGTTGTCACTCTCAGCAAATGCCAACTTTTCTACTATTCGTTTTTGGCAATATTGATGGAATGACATGAATGCTGACGCATATTTACATTATTTTCAAATATTAATGCATTCTGAAGGTTGTACTGATCGTGTGGAGCCATTTACGTAATTATTTTTTTCGGGCGCCATATAGGCCTACTTCTACAGCAGTAGTACATATATATTTTTTAGGAAAGCATTTAGCACTATTGTCAATAAAATACAAAGTTGTACATCAAAAACATTGTCACTATCAACAAATGCAGACCTTAATATTATTTCTAAATACCGAAGCGTGTTCACATCATTTTTAAGTAATATTTTGGAGTAATTTAAGCTGTTTGTTTTTTCTCAGCACCATGTACTTCTACGGCATTAGCACATGTATTCATTTTCAGAAAAAAAGAATTACCACTGCTATAAATAAAATGCAAAATATACAACATGGAGGGAAAACTAAGAGTGGAGGCACGAAAATTAAATTTTGGTTGAAGAAAAATATCGAAACAGGAACAAAAATAAAAACATTTGGACTTGTGCATTATTTCCAAGACCTACTAAATATTGGATTTTAAAAAACTACACGGAAGTACCAGAACGTTTGAAAAACAAGTTAATATTAGCTCTCTTGTGCTAGGCACCGTAGATGCGAGGAAATTCGGGTCAACACTGTTAAACCGGATAAATTGGACAAAAACCCGGTTTACAAACGCCATAACCATGCATTTATTTTATCAATGTTTTTATGGTTTATGGGCGCTTTTTTGTTGTGCGAGTAGATAAGCCATTGTTGCATGCTGCACGTTAGGGTCACGTGACACGGCGCTGTGGCAAGGGTCTTGCATTAAAAAACGTCCTCGAAACAGACGTTTTATCACTACAGTACCTAGTTTTCTTTTTACCCAAAACAATATCACAAACATAGCTGCAAACTTTCTGGGACCCTATATATGGCGACTCCTCATTGAATCCAGGCACATAACCGAACGGTCGGTCAGTGTAGCCAAACTAAACAATCCCAAAGCTACGTTGCTCTAATGCTTAGCGAAGATAATATCTAGTTTCCCAGCAATCTCTGGGTAATTATTAATTGCTCGGCTCAACGAAGGCTGCCTTATTAGCAAAGATATAATCTTCCCGAAAAAAAAAATTCATTCCATGATTTTTGAAGGACATTTTTCCAGGAATAAACGGATCAATAGCTCGCGATAAATAAGCCCCCTCAACCAAAACAGAAATTGTCAAGTTTTATGGCCGGATGCACACATCTTCATTAAAGTTCATCGGAGATTGAAGCTGGTTTTAATGGGCGATGGCAAAGACGATCTAGCCTGGGAATAACGTCGAGAGCGTTTCTAACCGCCATACTTGCGATGGTAAATTGCAGAAATGCGAAACTGAATCGAGAAACCAATTATGATATCCATAAAATACATAACATTATTTCTACAACTTTTTTCCAAGAATTTCAGATTTTACGTTTGATCCAAATCTTGTAGATTTTATCTCATTCGCTAAGGGAGTGTCCACAATTATCCGCATTTCTTAGGGACCCTACTCTATAATGGGCTAATTTCTAAATATATTTTTTTTTTGAAATTTGCAGACTAAAACACATTCACATAACTATTGAAATTTCTAAAAAGCATTTCATGAAAATACACTTAAACATTTCGCTTGCCACACCAACGTTCACTTAATTATTATTCGGGTATTTATCACGGTGCGTATTTAAAATGTGGGCTACAATTCAATATTTGTAATTAATTATTTTTTACACGTCTTTACGTCATTCCCATTGCACAGATTTAAAAAACATATCCTTAAAATGCAGAAGATGAAGTCATAAAACACTGATGATGAACAGGCTGCAAAGCAGAATAATGACATATTTACATAGAAAATATAGGAAGAAAGGAGGAAAAAATGTAGTATTTTTTAGAGAAAAGGTAAGCATGTAATGAAATCTGCAAGGTCTACAGATGTTTTCCTCGTTTTAATTGAAACTGCAACTTTCCATTTTAGAAATGGAGACTTTATATTTTATACCGGCATAAATAAAATGCACACACATGCATATATTTTAAATTCACTAAGTTTGAATATTTTACAATTCAAACAAAAAATGTATTTCTTTGCATTTTTACATTGCAAATTATGTCATTTTATTCACCAAGTATTTCTTAGCTTCTTTAATCGCGTGAATGGTTTCACTTTTTTATTTGCACTTGGCCCACTGAGTTTTATTTCCATTTCTTTCTTCCTTCTCTTCTTACCTCCTCTTTTGGTTTTTGAACAACATTTGATTTTGTTTCAAGGATACCATCAATATATAGGAACAAATAGGACGTTTTGTAAAATATAGGAATATATAGAAAGAGTGAAACATACAGGGAATATAGGAAAATATAAGAACAATTTACAGGTTGGATGAGGCTAGAGGGCTAGAAGGATGGTATGGGGATAACAGGGACGTCATTTGTGGATGCTCCATAGCTGAGCACTGCTAATACGAGATCAGGTCCGTTGAACAGAAAAGTAAAGCAATAGCATCTTCTGGGAAAATGAATTTAAAGAAGCGAGGAACCAATTGCATCAACTTCCCTTTACACAGTTTGTCATGATCGACGACGTCCACTGAGGACCCTAGGTCCTTTAATCGCACATTAATTCACCACATTTGGTGCAAGCGACCAGCGACTGAACTAGTTGTAGACAGCCGTTGAACCCTTGTATCCTGTTCGATGTGGAGCTCCTTCACATTTTTAGCCCAGTCAAATCGGGGTCAATAGATAGCACGATGCACCGCTAGGGGGAGGGATTCCTTCCGCGTGCATTCCTTCGGGAACTGGAAGTTATTTATGTTCCTAATCTTAAGAAAAGAGCTTGATTTAAGATGGTTGCAGCTAGAATAAGAAGATGAGGAAAAAATGCCTTTGAAAAGGTCTCGTGGGATTACAAAAACGGAAGGGAAGAAGAAAAGAAAAAAAACTATTTCCATGCGAGGCACAAACATTTGAAGGATGGAGAATCAAAAGGCCCTCTTCGAAGTAAAGGTGCAACAGTCCACGGTAATTTCAGGAAGAGAACCTCGCATCCTTGAACGTTTATCCTGTCGTTTTAAACAAAGTACATGTATACTGATTTTAGCCCTTGATCCACTGCCTAAAGAATGCTCGAGGCAAACTTCCAACTATGAAAAAATCACCCAGTAACACAATGCAGGAGATCCCTGGCCTAGGTGGCAATCTTCTGAAATTGAAAAATATGATATTACCCAACAGAACATACTGTATCCCAGCCATTTGAGAGGTGAGAGCGATAGTAACCATCGAGAGCAATCTCAGATGGTCTGTTCAACTGAGTGTATTGCTCTCCTGATATTGAGCGGAGAGCGAAATGGCGGCATTGACTCTCACAACCGTGTCCACTTGATGCTATTTTAAGTAATTGTTCATCAGATGCGGAAATGACGTATGTAAAGATCCATAAACATCCACAGGGCCAATCATGTCGTTCCTTTTGAGCGAGATCACTCTCACTATTCGAAACAGGTTGGAACTGTGAGAGCAAATTCCCGAGAACCAAAGTACATTACGGTCTCACCACTTTAGAGCTACGTGCTCTCATTTATTCGCGAGAGCAAATCTCGATAGCGCTCTCATTATCGTATCCACTTTCGCTCTCACCTCTCAATTGGGCACACAGCTTTAAATTTACCTCTGTACAGTGGTGACTCAAGTTGGCGTCTCTAAACCGATTTTAACAGAGCATGGTGCAACTGCTCGTTATGTATAATGTCTGAGTATCTCGACGATTAAGCGAGTTAGATCAGAGCCTACTATATTTACCGAGCCTGGGCCCGACCACTAAACCAGTAGTCATATTCATCTAGGAAATATAGGAAACAAGGACGAAAAATATAAGAATTTATATAGAAAAATTATAAGCATATTTGAAAACTGCAATGGGGACTACAAATGTTTTCTTTTTTATTGAAACTGAAAATCTTTTTTTTTAAATTTAGATTGCATATATGCTACTTAAATAATTAAAATGTATAAATATTTTTAAAATTCATCAAGTTTGAATACGCTACAATTTGACTGCATTTTTACTGCGCAAATCAGTTTCAGTTTCAATAAAAAAGAAAACATTTGTAGTCCCCATTGCAGTTTTCAATTATGCTTATAATGTCATTCTGTTTAATCACGTGAATGGTTTCGCTTCTTCAGTGGTGCACCAACTTCTTGTTTCTGAATTCTTATGGTCGCCGTAAGCGAAAAGTTTGAAAAATTGGGTTACAAATACAGGATTTTACCTTTTCATTTAATTTTTAAAAAAAACATTCTGAGAAATTTTCTAATATTCTTTAGTAGGCTCTGGTTAGATAAACGGGATATTTGTAGCAATTTACTAAGAGACAGAGTTTCGATCCGTCTAGGCTAAATGAAGGTCATTTTTTAAGTTGTTGAAACAGTTGCGCATGCAGGAATCTTATCTCAAGGGCAAATTCCACCAGTCCTTGAAGACCGCCGCTTTAACGGCAGCAGAACCCGAAAAACAAAAGATTATAAATAACAGGAACTAAAGCAGATGACATACTATACAGTGTACACACACGCGAGGCGTCCAAATGGTATAGCATCTTGAAGACCATGACAAAACGCTTCCCAGAATGCACAAAATGTGCAAACTAATCCACATTATCCCTTTCAGCACTTAAATCATATCCTGGAGGAAAGATCAGTACATGGTCAGCATACGACATCAGTACAGTAACATGTACTGGCCCCAAAAACTAGTACATGTACTGATGTCAGCACAACGTAACCGAACATAAAAATCAGCAAACCTGGGGAGCGAACTCACGACCATCGACTATCCGGCTAAGTTGAAGGAAGGGATTTGTCCACATACCCTTTGTACTTTTCCGATTACCCTTTGTACATTGGCCTCCCGTAGTTGGCCACGTACACCTTACACATTGATACGCTTACCGTGTATACATTGGCCATTCACTTATATCAGTACATCTGCACTGATATTTGGACAAACGATATACTGATTAGTATAAATATAAGTACACGTATGTACTGGTATCAGTATGATTTACTGATATCAGTACAATTTATACTGGTCCATACTGATCTTTTCTTCAGGTTGGGCTGAACAAAAATGTACAGTTTGCTCGAAAGTGTGTAGTCTGTTCAAACTAGAATATACGGAACCAAAACCAATCAGAGATGTTCAGCTTATAGATTATACCTTCCAGTATATAGAAAGCCGCACCATGCCCAACAGATGGAAAATAAGTCATGGGACAGGTAAGATTGATCGCAAAACAGGCTCTTTCATTCTATTGGTCTATATGAATTCCCCCTACACATGTACTTGCATAGTTGACTTTAGAATAACATCATTAAATAGCATATTATCGTTTTCTGCTGTTTAGCTGGAGCCAAGAATTCTTGAGAAGTGAGTAGCCCAGGAAGAGGTGGTATTCACCCGAAGCCAGGTGGCGCTGATGAGGCCACGGCGGCCAAAGATCCTTCGGGCAAATCTGGGCTCAAAGGGAGATGAAAGTTAAGCTTTCGTTTTGGAAGTTGGGCCCGCTTCCAGATGCACTTCCGGAGTAAAGCGCGCGGCGGAAGTCATAATTACAGGAGCGCGCGCGGCTCGGATTAAGTCGAAATCCTCGTTTTTTCGCCCCATTTCTCCCCCCAATCCCCCAGAGTGCAATTTCCCTGATTGCTTTACACTTTCGGGGTAATTTACATGTCATTTGCCTAAGTTGGAAAACAGCATACGAATGTTTAATTTCCAGAAGAAAAAGGGGATTCCAGTGGTCCTCCTTCAACTACAGGTGCATTTGCATCGAGATAACTGGCGGTAACGACGTGGGCGGTTTTCATTCTCAGCCAGACCCCTTTGCTCGTTAATGACTTTTGACAATATTAAGCCGTTAATAATAGCTGCTTCACAGATTTATAATAGTTTGTTGATATTTTAAAAAGGGGCGAATGCTTCGGATAATGTTCATTAAAACGAAATTTGATACGTGCGATAAAGACGACGGTTCAGCAGCTTCAGCTATTATAAACGAAACTATAAAGATCATCCCAGGTAGCTAATAAAGTGACGCTTGTAAATTCGGTAACTGAATCACAAATGTTCACGACACTTCCCTCAAACCTTCGTGGTTCTTTGCATGCCAGGAATAATCAGTCGAACTACTAAATTTAGTTATTTTCTAGGGTCTGAGTTTTTGATAATTTGAAAATTTCCCGTGTACTTACAAATGAATAGTTTTTTTCAATTTTATTTCATTTTTTATAAATAAATAGAACATTTTCAAATTTAAAAAAACTCAGACCATAATGGACAACCAATTACACGGGTAAAGAATAAATTAATGATTATACATGCAATAAGTATACATAAAAAATTGCATGAAGGCAATTGAAAATATGGACGACCCTCTTCTTCGCTGTTTGACATACTACCAAAGACTCCTGCAAACGCCCAGCCTTGGAACTTTGAACCTCTGCAAAAGAACTGGCAAGGAAAAGCTCGCCAAGAATAACTAGCACGCTTATATGCAGGCGAGAAACAACAAATAATACGACAATCCAGCAATCAGATATTCCTCTGTCATCTTCGTCATTTTCATTTTCTTGCATCAAAGACATGAGAGTGCAGAGTCACCTGCTAATCCCGTTGGCTTATATGTATATGACCACAAGCAACGATCCGCAATCGCAGATTCCATCTGTCCTCTGATTAATGGCAATCGGTTGTTTCATAAAAAAAAACACGACATCAACCTTGGAGTAGCACTACTCAGCCCATCAAAAGAGTTCAGTAAGTGGACCGCCCAGCAACTAAAGCAGTACCCTTGTAAATGGGCAATCACTGCAAGCTTCGGTGGTATCCCGTGGTGTCACTGCCACATTTCCGTGAAAATCTGCTTGATTTCAGCATTCGCCTGGAAATACTGTGGAAACCACAAAAACCGCAATTAGGATAGCCGACCCAGGAATTGCACCCTGGTCTCCCGAATGCAAGGCGGATATGCTGCGACTAAACCACCTTGCTGGTACCCTCTTTGTACTTGTTTCGAAAAGGACTTCCCCTTCATTTTTTTTTACTAACAAAGCAACCAAAACAGCTAAGCCTCCAAGTTCCATTGTCCATTCTGAATTATTCTAAACAGGATTTTATTCGGTTTTTTTCCATACAACATGCAGCAGCTGCACCCGAACGAATTACTCCCCAAGAATGAAAATCATTTTTCAAAAACACGGCAAAATTCGCGTTAAAACGGGGCAATCCATCAGCGTTACAGCCAAACCATGGACGCATTTTACGGTCGTTTAAGAAGCGCTGAGCGAGCATCATCTTATAAATTACGGAAATGAGCCGCGATTTGGGGTGACCGGTGTCGGAGGCTCACTCGATGCCGTCATTCGATAAGCGGCGTTGTCAACAGGGTCCATTTAGAGGAGAAAACACGGTCTGAGCGTCGATTATTAACGCCTTATTTGGCTTTTTTTCCTGCTTGTCGTTTCCTTCGAAGTGCGCAGCAACCACGTTGCGGTTGAGAGACGCAGGGGGGTGGGGGTGGGTGGGAGGGATGGGGGACCAGCGGAGGCATAAATTACCCCCACATCCATATACTTAAACGTGAAAGACAGAAAATGTATGACTTTGGCAGAAACATTTCCCCGAGAGGACCGAAGAATTATCGATTACACCTTCAGTGCCAACTTCAAAAAATGAGGGGGTATTAGCCGATCGCGGGGGACAGGAGAGATAAGGCAGGAGGAATCCTAAACACCAACAAGGACATATAGGGATAATGAAGAAGAAGAGCGAGGGGCCTGCAACATTATGAAAAGGGGATGGGGATTAAGGAAACACTCGCCACTTCCGGGTCCTGTCGACCGGCGAGGACGAAACAATCCTTCATTGTCAATGGTCGGTTTATGCCTTCCGGAATGGGGATCAGGGAAGGAAGGCTGGCGAAACACGGGAAAAGCGAAAACAGTTGCCCGCAGGTGGCGCTGGTGGACAGCGAAGAACAATGGTCTGAAGTCATGGACGACGAACGGAATACTTATTGAGCTGATTGCCTATGGACATCGCCGCACAATAAGCGCTTATCGTCTCGTTAATCAATCGGATCTTGATGCAACAGGTCATGAGAGGAGTCCAGCTTTTTTTCCATAGGGGCATTCTATAAGACCTCACTCACGTCATTTTGACTAGGAAAAGGACCAAATCCCGATGTCACGTCTGTTAATGCATAAATGTGGAATCCCATTTCTAAAGGACCCTCAAATCACAATCAATATATGGTTAGAGCAGAAATGGAAATAAACGGACCAATATGGTCATACACATGTGTGTCCACCCATACCCATATAAATGTACAGCTGAATATGCTCATCAAATCCATATACAGAGTATGGCAATTCATTAGATAGGCTACATGTACATGTTTTTGCATAACCAAATATGCTAATATATTTGCAGATATGGTCATACATTTCAGTGTACGTCCATTCCTGGAGAATAGTTGAATTTTATTTATATTGGCCTCGTATTACATTTGTGGCATATTTATAGGGCAGAAAATCGAATATTTCCCATACATGTCCAAGTATGCAACCATGTATGGTGATGTCAATAAATGCCGATATATGGATTAATACATGGCCATGTATGGCATATTCAACCTCTTATGACAGGTTGGACGTCCAAAATTGTTGACCCGGCTTTATTTTGAAAACGTCAATAATTTTAAAGTCAGGACGACCGACATAAGTTTCGAATTGAGAGGCCCGGTTTTCCCGAAATCTTCATCACCGTTAGCCCAATTCGGTACGTTCCAGGAATGCCACGTCTTGCCGACGAGCTGTTATGAAACGTCCTTGTCCATCAGTACGTAATACTAATACTAATATTAGAGCCCGGCAGCAATACGATTCTATTCGAACACCACCAGGGGTCCACGGAGGGGTTTAATGGTGTTAGCATGATCGATAATCCCCACGTATTTTATGCCCAGCCCTTCGCCGTTCCACGACTTCCACCCCCGCCTCACATCCGTTGTTCCGACGCTTTTACGACCGCGACTGGCCTTGGGCGCCGTTGCGTAAACAAGCCTACCATTTGCGCAACAAACCCAGTCCAAGCCAACACTCGAGGCGTCGCAGCGCCCCCTGGGCGGGAAATTTGCGCGCGAGACGCCCGTGCCAACAATGGTCGAGGCGGTGCCGGCCGCGGGTGGCGCCACCGTCGTGGTGTCGAATTGCTTTTGCCACTTTAATTAACTCGGAAATTGCATATTTTGATCTATGATTATCGGCGCCATTGTCGACGAAATGTCAGTGTAATAAGCGTGCAGGAAAATCAAATCGGAACGGGTGAAAGGACACAATGGCACGAGGGGAGGGGTTGGAGGGGGGAAAGCGCAAGGCGAGAATGGAACGGGCGCGACAACAAAAGGTGGTGTCGGGTGGAACCAATGGGGAGACAAAAATGGCTTTAAAAAACAGAATATTGCACAGGTATGCGAAATCAATTCGAGATCAGCGAGGCATCCAAGCACGGAAAATGGCATTAAAACGAACGGTGGAAAAAAACAAAAACGTTTCTCGGATGCACCTGAAACTGCTGGAGGTAGAAAGGCGAAGTAAAGCTAGTCCCAAAAGGATGCCTGCTAAAACTTTACTATTACTCCCACATTTTTGCCTCAAATACTTGTTATAATTGCTAATTTTTTTTTTTATTTCCATGTAGAATTGGTCGCCCATTAGGGTCTGCGGCATTTTTTTTTATCGTTTAAAATGTGCCCGTTTATTTTTTTTAAAAAATACAAACTTATGCCACCTACGAAAACGGGCTTTTCCTCTCAATGATCTTCCGAAGATGGGCATCGGTAGTCGCATTAAATCGGTTAAATGTGACCACCAAATAATATTCCAAGTTTATTTAATTGTATTATGAATAGACGGGGTATTTTCAAATAAGAATTTGATGCAAAGATGTGGTTTTTTTAGCACATTTGGCATCCTTTTGGGTGAGCCTTAAGGTCTGGTTTCCATTAGAGAGCTGAAAGCGGACACCCATCTTAATATCGATAGTTACTATCGCTCTCAGCTCCCAAGTGGGCTAGTGTTCATCTCTCGGAAGTTTGAACTGAAGTTGAGAAAGCGATTTTAACTCTCAGAACCCTGTCCACTTGATCTTCGGAAATTTCATGTGTATTAAGCTAGATGTATTTGGAAGCGGCGACACTCGTTTTGGGAAATTTACACCGGAAGTACGATTATGCTTGAACCCGTCCGTGAGAGCACTCAAAAGAAACATATGGAATTGAGAGTTACGGTCAGAGAGACACGACTAGATCTGCCCACTTCAGATCGCGGGAGTAACCTTCCGATAGCTCTCTTACTACCGCGGCACTCGCAAGTTTTAACTCTCAAGAGGTTACTGTTGCTCGCATCTCTCAAACGAAAACCGAACAGCTGTACGACGAGTGATGTTAAAGAGTTGTAGGTCATTTTAAAGGTCAAAGAGACCATACTTGCAAATGCTTATGCCGAACGCTTTAGCCCTGGTAGAAATTACTAGTCTGGATGAACCAGCAGGCTGGCAAAAAATAAACTTCAGTACATGTATTAACCGAAGTTCATCGGAGCGAGCCTCGAATTTAGAGCAATTTCGTGTTCCTCAGAGCTTGAACGCCTCGGTATGCAAATCCGGAAG
This sequence comes from Rossiulus vilnensis, assembly GCA_034700785.1. Classification (NCBI taxonomy): domain Eukaryota; kingdom Metazoa; phylum Arthropoda; class Diplopoda; order Julida; family Julidae; genus Rossiulus; species Rossiulus vilnensis. The sequence continues at coordinate 8,752 of JAQIXS010000909.1, read as the reverse complement.
TGGTAAGATCGCTGGCTTCGTAGTTTTCAAGCAACCACTTGGTGGGGACGGGGAATAGAACTGCATTTGCATGCTTAGTGCAACAGGGAGATAAGGACGAGGAAACTGAGTGCATGGCGAAACAGAGCCAAAGAAAGACATATTATAATGAGACTGCATAGCGTCCCCCGTCAGGTCCGGCTAGTTACCCCAACGGCCGTCCGTACAAAGAAGTCCCGTGCCATTCTCAACTCTTACAGCACGACAGAAGCTGCAGAACCCAGCGCACATAACGTTTGATTTCCGACCTCAGATAAGTTCTAGAAGGGAGTTGGTGTCAGCGCATTTGGAGTTTCAGATGACCACATTTTTATTTATCTTAAGCTAGTTTACCGATTCCTATGTATGATGTCATAGACAATATGCTACTTCACTGTTTTAAATGGATGTCATTTACTCCAATACATGTAATGGCGTCACTTACATTGTATTAGCATTTAATTTCCAATTCAAAGTAATTTTTCAGTAATTTTTATTAAGTGAAACTATCCGTTTACAAGAAGGTTCCCAAATCACAATTTAAAGTAAAAGTGCAAGTAATAATCTGTTTAAAACAATGTTCTTAAAATACAAGTAATTTGGGGAAATTGTTGTAAGCAGACACAATGTACATGTAGTTTCATTTCATAAAAATGACGTCCATATTGGACGTATTTGGGGGACACTATCTCATCAATAGTTAATGATCTGTTAATTATAGGGTCGACGTGTAATGATAGAAAAAATACACGTTATACATATTACATTAGACATGCCATGCGGTAATGATGTTATTTAGATTGAAATTTAAGCGTATTTAGCATTGGTATATATGACTATGTTATGACATCAGTATTAGGTCTTTTTCATGGTCAAAATGACGATCATTTTGCCAGAACAAAGTATCGTCATCTGCACGAGGTGTGGCACGTCGGACACTTTGTCAACACCAGCCGTTGGGCTGGTGGAGGGGAACGTGTTATATACAGTGTATGCCCTATGTTCGTAGTAAGCATGGGATTCGTGTGATTATGGTAGGAGCATTTTGATTAAATCTAATGGAGATCCTGAGCGAAGGGATTTCAGGTGTTGTGGCTTTCAAAATTTGAACGACCACGTGAGAATTCTCGCGGGCCGAAAAACTTTTGCGGTTTTTATTGTGTAATCGGCCGAATCGTTAATACCGAATACGATAAGCACGAAATCGATATCGATTTGAAAATTTGAAGATCCATTTAAAGGAATATGTAATGAGTGTCTGGGCAGCCCATCGCACACCGCGTTTATCCCCCGAGGTCGGTCCTCCTCCCATCCACCAAAACCATGAACAAATCGATGCTCACCAGCAATCGAATACGTTACGAGATTAGCAGGTTTTATAAATATCAGGAGATAAAAAATTTAAAAAGTCGCTAAGCTACGTGCACCCAAACAAGGAATTGCAACGTGCTGAAGTATAATGAACGAGGAGCCCTCCAGGCCTCGCGATAAGCGGGCATATCCAATTAACTCCCCAGTTTGAGACAAAAGAGAAATTAAAATGTCATTTTGAGAGCAGAAAAAAAAACGACCCAGCCAAATCCTTTCTTCTCATCAATAGTCTGACAATAGACAAACTCGAGTCTGCATTTTTAATAATTAAAAACGAAATTGAGGTTACGCTAATTAAGGTTTAATAAGAACAGCATTTTCGCATTAAACTAAAGGAGATATCTGTCGTTCCCGCGACGAGGCCAGTGGTTTTCCCCCATTCCATCCACCCCCGCCCCTAATGTCGAAACAAACGCAATCACCCAATTCATAAATCGTCCGAAGAAGTAGGCATTAATTTTGCTCAACTACTAGACAAACTACAAAAGACGCAAATAATTACCGTCTGCACTACTGGTGCATGTCCATAATCCGTGTAGAAATTAACAAAATGTAATTTATAAAACCATCTGGGAAAAAGTTATTCAAGAAGCATTAAAGCAGAAAGCTGATCATTCCATTCGTTTTCCAAGGAATTATTTCATTCCTTCAATTATTGCATGTCAGTGGAAAGATGTCTCGTGAAATAGACAACTCAAATGAAAACAAATTTAAAAAATCACTCAAATCGCACTCTCAAGGTTTCCTCGGAGTACATTGAATAAGTATGACTAGATACGCTCTTTTGAGCAGTATCACAAGCAATCATTCCTTTCAGATAATGGCTATTTAAGCCAGGCATTTTATCTGATGAAAATTTAGAAAAGGTTTTTCCTATTTTTCTGCCAATTCCAGGTGTTCCTGGTCAGCGGAAACCCTGATTCCGTCAGAGCGACATTGTATCTCGTCAGCAAACGTTGGCAAACTAACAATGCACCGGTGCAAGCACAGTTTGCCTAAACACTTAGAAGTGAGGGGGACGGTTTGGTCAAAAAATAACGTATCACATCGAATCATAGTAGACAACATTACATATGAATCGGTTGTTAGGTCTGGGCCGTTAACAGATGCAATTTTTCCAAAGAATGTTACCAGCTTTTGGCACTTGCGATTTGCACTCATTTTTGGAGTGATAAGGCAGAGTTTGGTGCATGCAATCGGAATGATTCTCCCGCTTGTGGAACGATCAGTTCCACGCTTCGCCGCTGCAGATATCACTAACCGGTTGACTGCCAATCCTTTTCTAAATCCCATTATTGCTTAACCCACATTTCGGGGAAAAATACACATAAGAAAAATTAAACCGTTCCGCTGCATGATTCACATCCAGGAGTAGACAGACTCCAGTAGGCGTAGAAACGCCAAAAGCATAAATAAAACGCGAAGTTATACGGGTCATGACAGACGGATATTTAATCCTAACTTGCAATGACGTCATCGCCACCGGAAAAAACACCGGAAACGAAACAAGGAAAAAGGAAAGAAAATGCAGGATGGAAGTGATTAAGCGCGAATTAAACTGGATATAGCGTTCGCAGATATAATGCGTCATTTTGACTGTAAGAAACAGAAGCCGCACATTCTGAAAAATTTTCCTTTACAATGGCAGACCAAAAGAAACTAGAAGAATGTCGACGGCTAAAAGCCAAGAAAGCGCTAGACAATCCCAGTTGAACAATTACTAGCACATCAGATTTGTCAGTCGATCGGTGGTGGCGGATTAGTGTTATTGTTCGTGCCCATTTGAGAGATGAGAGCGATAGTAGCCTCTCGATAGATGAAACTTGCGAGTGGACACGCAACTGAGAGTGCTATCGGGGTTATTCCCGCGAGCCAATGAGAGTGAACAGCTCGAGTTGACAAATCTATTTTTGCATCGCAATTATTTGTAAAATTTAATCTAAAAATCAACCAAACAGGTTTGCCATCCCATTTAAGATTTGCCTGACATTTTGCATGCAAATGCTCTCCTTGCATGAAATAGTACATGTATTTCGTTCTATCACATTTTGGATCAATGGCCACAAATTTATGGGCGACCAACAATCAGATTACATTTTCAGGTCATAGAATTGAAGAAAACATCAGTAGTTTTTGTAGTACAGTGTAATAAAAGCTTGAATGTGCAATGGTCATCTTTGAGCTCATTGCATATCATGCATCGTAAATTAAGATGTTCACTGCAACGCCTGAACATAAGACAAAGAGATGCATGCATCATTTTGACAGCAAATTCAGCACATCTTAAATCAAGCAATAAATGAAAAATATATTGGTCTTATTTCATGGACAGAGTTTAACGTGTTTTCATTTGCGGTGCGCTCATAGCTTACAAACTAAGTCATGTTTATGAATATAAGGGTTGTTTGCATAATCACTTTAAAAAACCACTATTGCTACTATATCCCCTTTGAATCAAATTTCAAAGGATTGAATATTTTGCACTTTGTTCGCAAACTTCGGTAATCGCGAAACACTTGCGCTCCCATCCCCGAAGTCCCATATTTTCGCCAGCACCGCCGAGCCCGCCACACATGTAAATACGTTACAAGAAATAAAATATCGGAAATTGGCATCGCTCAGATTACATTTTTATGCCCAGCCCCGCACGCTGCGTGCCGTTCGACCGAAACACGTTTCACCCCCATCCTCCCAATCCCTCTCTATTGACGATCGTCAATATTTGCGAGCCGATTTCGACCTTCCCTTCGCCTATTTCGCGTAATGCCAGGTAAATTCTTCCATCTCCACTTTTCCCCAAACCGTCCCTCTGCCGCCCCCCCCCCCCATCCTCCTCCTCCGCAACACCACACCTCCCATTCATCCCTAACCGGCACTTTCCTTCCGAGAAGACAATTTTCTTAGGCTTTTTCTGCATCCTCGGGCCAAAATTGACAAATATGAAAAGTAATAATCTCTTTGCATATTGGATCATAATGCACGAAGAGGAGAGAAGGAAGAAAGGCGGGCGAAAAACGATACGTGTTTCCAGTCTCGTTCCATTTCCCCGGAATGACAAAATAAATTCATATTTAATGCCCCACCCTCTTGTTTTATCTGGGTTTTTTTTTTTTTCTCCCTGACAAATTGGATTCAATTTGAAACTTTTTCAATGCGGCAGCGCCGTGGAGTCACGCAACGAAGGACCAGCGGCGCCAAGCCACGCCCACCGGCCCCGAGCGGTCAGTCGCGAGACGAGTGGACGCTGGTCAGTTCGTGTCCAATTTTGATATTAGTCTCAAGTCGGACAGGCTTGTGTCTCGCAGAGTTCCCTTAGGCACAGCCAGATTATCTCCATATACACGTACGCGAACAGTGGAAAATATCAACTTAGGAATGATGTGATCGAGGCGCATTTGGAGGTCGTCCGTGAAGGATGTCAGGACGTCCGGAAATTTCGTTTTCTGGGCAACCACCCAACTGCTGCACCAAGCAGCTTAACATCAATGCGCTGATGCCCTACTTGCCACAAGAGAAAATGGTGTTTTGAAATATGTGGCGCAGTACGTGTGGTGCTTATGATTTTTTTGGAGAAATTTCAACAAAAACAATCTTTTCACCTAGTTTCCATTTGTGCTTTCGTAATTAAACATTTAAGGTGTACAGCACTTCAACTTGTTGTCGTTTGAACGAAAGCATATTATTGCTATCTATATTTTTCACGAAACTATTCAGTGTTTTCCCCTCGCCTGAATAGTTGATTTGTTGGCGCTTGGCAAGTTATGGTTTGGCACCCTTCATTAATGAACGGCTCTTGCGAGGAAGAGAAGCGGGGGAGGAAGATGGCGGTTCATTAAAAATAATGGCAATGATGATAGCGCATTTCTCAACGTTAGCCGCTATAATTTGTTCGCGAAAAAATCACGAATCAAAAATTAATGGTTTTTAATGGCCTGAGAAATTAGAAAAAAGTACAACATGAAGTCTGCGCTACTTAATTTGCATCGCCATCCTCCGTCTTAACTCTGCAGGCGGGTTTCAGTTTCAAATTTCTTCTCGATGAATGTAGCGCGAACAAACTTTAAGTTAATTGATTGCACATCGCGTAAAAATGAGATTCTAAAAATAAAAAAGCTGCATCAAGAAATTCTGCACGCAGATATAAAGCTATAAATAAACAGATCGTAACTCTTGAGCATTAGCCAGCCTACTTCCCAACGCAAGTTTCAGTCGTGTAAGTTTCCGTTTTAGACTCCTGTTTGAGCCAACAAGTAGATCTGAATTCTACCCAAAATCTCTGGAAGTTAGTTCTAGTGTAGTTGCAATGAGCCTGTAAATTTTAGATGGTTCAATGTTTAGGCCTAATTTATATTCAACAGTTGAACACGACATTGGAACAAACGTTCTACGGAACCTCTCACTGAGAATTTCTTCGAATGTACAGTACATTTTAAGTTGATTACCATGGAAGGTTCGCACTCACGTTAAGATAGTCGTTTTAAACACAAGCTACGATCGTGCAGATTCTTAGGAATCTCGAAAGGGTTCCCCAGAAGCAAAGTTTTTTAACTGCCAATCAGCAGCCGTCACTAACCACCCTGACTAATAATGCAAAATTATGATACATGCTAATTCAAAGAATGCTACATGATTTGCTATAGTAGGCCTATATAGATGCAAGACTGGCTTGGATGTGCCAGTAACTAATGGTGGTTATTGAATTTGGTACTATAAATCTCTTCCTTTTCATAATTTTTCCGTGTCATTCACTTTTTCAAAGTCTTTAAAAACACGAATTTTCCACCGTTTAAAGAAACCTTTGTTCCTAATTAACAATCATAGCCTGAATTTAATTTTATGACTTGTGACTTCTTATTCCAGTAGACACCTTAAGCCAAGTGAAAGCACGTGTAATATTGATAGGTTACGTTTCCCTAACTTCCATGTCTTTCCAATTTCCCTGACAAATTCCAGGATTCCCAGGTCTGGGAGAGTCCTGCGTGATTTATGGATGCCCCCAAGATGCATTTGACTGATAGAAGGTTGGTAGGCTTGAATTCTATCGATAAACGTCCTTACTCATATAAACGCAACCTAAACGCAGCATCTCAAGGTCTAGCTGATAGAGCAAGCTAAATAAATTACAAACAAAGCAAACAGTGACAATCGCAAGCGGCATTCATTTAGCGTCGAAAAGTCTGCAGACGCAACCCCACTGCATGGAAAAGAGCGCTTTAATAAGACTTGCGACGCCCAGACAATAAATATCCAACGGCTCGCATAGCCGACCCAGTCTCAAAAAATGTCCAAAAATTAATAGCAACTTGATGTTGACGAACGTGTATTTATAATAAATACGTGCCCGCGCATGCGCTTGCATCCAAATCAGCACCGCTAAAGTTGGGCCATGTGCACGTACTTGCAGACAATAATGTGCCAACGAGATTTTATTCGTACATATGGCGGGTTGCAATTTTTTTTTTGCAAAACGTTTTGATAAATGACGCGTAATTTATTGTATTTATTTATTCAAAATGTTCTTTGCGTTCTTGCAAAAATTTTACGCGCTATCTATGTAGCATGAAGGCCAGCTGGTATTTCAATACGCTGCTCTTCTCGACAAAGCTATGAAAAATACCACAATCTATTGCGATAAAGGATCACCGAGCATCGTATATCTTTTTTTTAAAGATTTGTACAAAGAAAGACCATAATGCGGACCTTTCACGGACAATATTACTGATCAGTATTGTAACATTTATAATCAATTGTACATGAACAAATATGTAATGTGTGCCATAAGAGCTGAGTTCCCTTCGATTTCACTTCATTATCGCAGTGCAATGATCAAAAATACCATGACTCATAAGCAGAAACTTTTATAAGGTTGGACTACAAATTCAGCCAATGAGAATACGTATGGTTCTCTGGCAACAGAAATTGCTATGCTGACAGGTCTGTATGCTGAAGCTAATAATATTGTAGTGCGCCCACACAGTCACGATCGAATATCAAACATTCGTGTATTGGTCAGCATTCAACTTCAATACGCCAGTCTTACCCATTCGTACCAACTTGCCTGTAAATACTGTCAAAAATGTAATAAATTTGGAAAAAAAAAGAAAAAACGTTTTTCGGATGTCGCATAACGAGGCAATTTTAAATTATGAAACATGACGCAAGACCATGTATCGTCTTTGACGCCCTCTGACGGCCTTCATTTGGGCCCGGATCTTTCCCGTCCTCGTCTTTAACCAATTTCCATGTGAAGGGGAAAACTGAAAATGGGTTAGAAAAAATACTTGCGGCGACGTTGGCCCAGGGGTCAAGGAGTCGAGAATAGGATCTAACAAAACAAGAAAAGAAATGGAAAGAGAACGAATAACGCAACGTGATGCACGTGTTGTGTGGCTGCGGTGGGCGTTCGGCGAGGGGGGAGTTGATCGTCAGCTGTCTTTTTCAATGACCTTTCCCTCTACGAATTTTTATTAAAAACGACAGTTGGGCTTGATCCAATGATGCGCTCCTCGACAGCATGGCCGCGGTTTAGAGCGAGGGCATCGGAAAGCATTTCCCACCTTTTTCCTCCAACGCCCAGTTCTGCTAGTCCCGGATTTGATGGCATTAATTCTCAGTTGGCATTTAAAACGGCCACGGAACTATCGTCCATCAGGAAACAATTTCAAAGAGGTGTTTTTTGTTCCTGGTCTTAGTATTTTTCACATGCCCCACTCCGCCAGACGGCGCTGAGGCTGACGTGAAAGTGCGCGTTGCATAGGACACAAACAAAAACGTCAACATGGTTGGTTATACATTAAAGTGCAGCACAATCACAAGGGCATTTAGGTGTTTCGACAATTTGGGCAAATTAGAACTAAAATACACTGTGCTGGCATGAAATTAATCCCATTTAGCGAATGCACAAATGCCATTAATGACGAACAGTGTACATGTATTAAATTAATTATGGGCGTCAATTAGTACAGTAGGTCTATTTCTCATACATGTATATCCAAAATTGACATTTTGGTCAAATTTGGTTTAAAAATAATCTGTCTGCACGGATTCCAACGCTTCAGGCGGAGCACCTTGGCAATATGCAATGCACATTTGCATTTATATTACGTGTATGTCCGATTTAGCGTTATAGATGTACTTCATTAAACAAGGTGATAGATATTCAGTCGACTACATTCGATGCTTGTTATATACATGGCATTTTCAGCCAAAAAACATTTTCAGCAAACATTCACTGTTTCCGCAAACATTTTCATGTTCGCTCTAGGAGAGGTAAACATCAAAGGGACAATGTTTCCACTCAATGGCGCTTCTGCTAACAGCAAGTAATAGAATGGGTTCGTCTGCTAGTTTATCACATTGCTGG
>JAQIXS010000908.1:0-36883 GCA_034700785.1 Rossiulus vilnensis | reverse complement strand
GAGCTGTTGAGCGTTTCCAAGAGAATGTGTGGCCTGTTTCTCACAAACCCGTTGCTGGCAGGCTGGGCCCACTTGCGTAATGCTGACACCATCGAAGCTTTGTGCAATTTGAAAACGATAAGCCAACCCAACTTACACGGGTACAACGCTTATGTGGCAAACCCTTGACAACTCGTTTTGATTCATTCAACAGCATTGTGCTCAGTAGGTTTGCTCCGCTTCACTCCTTCGCCATTGGCATGTCGATTGTTGATGTATGGCCCATAAATTGTACGTGGGATGAACGTCGTGGTGCAATTTTGAAATTATTTTCTTTCTACTCCATTCAAGTCGGTACACTGCGTTCGGCATAAAAAGACACGTAGTGGGTTTCATTAATTTGTCCTTAATTTATTGAATTATATTTATATCTTCATCGTAATGACATATTCCTTTTTGCGACATTGTATGAAGCAAGATGGCCGACCCATCAAAGTAAAATAAATCGTCCAAGAAACTATGGCCTTGGGGAACGGCAAATGTTTTCTATGACGGCTTAATTATTATTAGTTATTTTGATAAATATGACAATAGCAATTTGAATGCATTCGAATTTTCGATAGACCTGCCATTGTTATACAAATGTCTCAATTCTGTGATTCATTTTTCCTCAAGATTGTGGTCTCCGTTCTTTTCCCTAAGTGGCAGTTTCCTACCGTATCTATCAATGAGATAAAAACATGTTGAAAAATGTGACAGTTTATATACTTCCGTTGTTTACTTTGCAGTGGAATCTCAAATGCTTGAACCAAAGGTATTGATTTGATTCGAACTGGTGAAATACTGCACCAAAAAGTCCGACTTGAATTTTCATGTTTAGACATGTTTTAAGAAACATGTTGTCACAAGGTTATAGGCCTGTGCGCAGGAAGTTGGGTTTGGTTCCCGTTATCCCCCTCTCCTCATTCAGAATAAAATTGCAATACATAGGCTATCACCATCCGCCAGAAATTGTTTGATATAAAGTGAAGTATTCTGTTCCCCTCCCCCCTCTCCTCCCTTCCTTATTTACAAATCCAGTGCACGGACATTAGTGGTATGTTGAAGGGATTTTAGTGAGCTTGCATTCCCTTTGAATTCTTGTTCAATTAAATACACCTAATGCGGTCAAATCAGATACATGTACGTTGCATAAAGATGAGTTACTTCAATTCTCTTCGGACGGCTTTAGATTAAAAACTAGTTTTAAAAATCAACGATTTCGTAATCTTTAATGCGTAAAAGTAGCTTAATTTAATTACAATGGCTACCACTATATACATGTATGTACAAATAAAATGCTCACTCTCGTACATTTACAATGTGTTTTCAAAATCATTTTATCGTAACGATACATTGCGTTTGAATGAACTGTTTGATCCAGGGAATATAGTGTATCTGCGTTCTGAGTGTGTTGTGAGACCGAGATAAACGTACTGTATGAGCATGATCGATTTTTGGGAGACAAATTTAAGATGGCTCTTGACCTAAATTGTCCTACGAGGGCGAAATTCTGGTGGGCTATGTTTCTCAATCACGTTCGCGTTTTGATGGCTTTATTCTATTCGCTGGAGGAACAGCTCTGGATTAGATCACATTCGTTACTTGGGGGATTTAGGCTCCCTTTGTTTTATTCGAAAATGTTCTGCGTGTATATTCTTAGCCGTTCTGCAAAACAATACGTCTGTTGTTTCGCCATTTCAAGCATCAAATCGACCTCTTCTGAAGACACGCACCAACTATTTCGAGTGCACTCACATTACTCGCATTATTCCAACTTCAAAACTAAGGAATAATGTTGACGATGCACGTGTTTCAAGTTCTTGGACTGCTTGCATTTGCACGCACCTGCCATTGCCTGCCAAAATCTGCTGCTTGATGATGGACACACCATCTGACAAGAGAATGTGTAGCCTCGCTTCCAGACGTTTGAAAACTGGCTAGGGACTGACTGATTGATGCGCTGACATAAATTGCTGAAATACATGTTCAATCGTTTATCAAATTCGTACGAATGTCTGGGTGCCAAGTCTGACAGCTGGAATGGTTTTGACCGCTTCCTTGTCTGGCACCCAGGTGACAGAAGCTGGGGTAAGGAGGAAGGTTAGGGCATTCTTATCACGTGTCCTAAAGTACAATGAATGCAAATGCGAACCATGTGCTAACGTCATCCGACGACCTCCGGATCGAGGTTGGTAATTGCGACCTCTCTTTCTTCCTCCTTATATGGACTGCAACAGGATGCTGGTTTAGGTCGTTGTGGAAATCTCATGAATCACTGGCGAAACTGCGGAGGTCATCTTTAGATTCGTACTGCAGAGGTGTCGTTTCCTTGTTGAGTGATATTTAGACGTAGGAAAGCACCTGTTGGAGACTGGTCCTTGAAAGCCGTGTATGTCTGCAATATGCCTTCCAGTAGGGCGAAGTGAGGCCAAGAAAGGTTGGTAAAAATGATCACCTCCTCAGTTCTGGGACCTTGAATCGTTATGATGATTTGCGAATATGCTTGTACATTGCTGATTGTAATTAATCATGCAAAATACAGTTGCTCGATTATCGATATCCTTGTAACGTCCAATACCGAACATCTTCGTATAATCTTAACTGTTAATAGGCATAGTTTTGTAGTAATTTAATGGAGTTTATTAATTCCCTTCCGACTAAACTGGAAAATCTGGGGTTGTTAGGGAAGTGGGAACAACAAGGAAAACGTCAGGGAAAGTTTCATCGTATAAAATTCCAGTCTTAAATTGCCATATTCTCAAATGATTAATTATTAATGATGCTACTTAAATTTAAAGAAGGCGTATCTAGTCACACTCTTGCAATAAAATAGGGAATTCCCGTATTTTCCATAGCACACTTTCAACCTTTGAAATAATAAATAAAAATTTACGTAATTGGTAAATTTTGTTTCCATTTTATTCTATAAACCTAAAGATGGTGTACAACACATTTGCCAGTTGTTAAACAATGCATATACAGGTAAACACTAAACAGGTTGCGTGTTGACAAATTGAACTTTCTTGCAGTTTTTTACTTATTAGTATAACACAATTATTATACATCTACTTGCTTTTGTAATCCTGTGGCAACTGAAGAAAACTATTATAGTCTAGTCCCCAAAATTATTTGTTGTTCGAGTTGCACTGCTGACGATCATGGAATCAGGCTGTTCCACTGGCATTGCTCAGTACTCCAGTAGACAAGCGGTAGTGATGTCAAAAACACAAGTGAATTTTATGAGGCGGCAGCTTGTGCCAGAAACCAGTGCAAGGTTAAACCGTTTTAAGACCAAGTCTGCCGATGGTTTCCATTTTTTTGCTCGACAATATTCCAAACTAGGCAAGAATACTAACCTATCACCTGCCAATTGCCAAGGAATCTGTTGTTGAAAAGTGTAGGAATTCTCGCAGACCTTCAGGAAACTTCCCTGGCTTGCATGCAGGCTACGGGGAGGTCATTTCCTGTCTTGGATGATGGGCGTAGGTGCGAATGATCGCGAGCAAGGGACTGTTTTCCACTGGGCTGTTATCTTGAAAAGTATATTAGGGTTTAATTACTGCCAAGTTGGTTCCACTTTTTGGAGTGAACCACCTTGAAACATGTTTTTCTTTGGCGGGCAGGTGGGTTTGATTCATTTAGGGATGTGTCGTTTTTACTTTTGAAACGAATGCAACTTCTCTGCTGGGATTTCAGTTCTGAATCTAGATTCGTGTTGTAATCCTGTATGTAGACTGATATTTACCTGCTATATTATACGTTTCAAGGTTGCAAAGTTAACCATCCGTAAGCTTCGAATACGCAAAAAATGCTGTTGGCACATTTTGTAGCTAGTTTTGGATGTAATGAACGTGTGCCAGATACTTTATTACTCTTGCGTTTCTGTAATACCTGGATCGAGATAAGGATGGGTTTGGCCTGCAGCAGTGGATATAATTGGATTGTTCATGAATCATTTCATCTGATATGGAATATTTTTCTGCGAAGTACTAAGTGTGTGATTATAGGAATCGAGTCTGTTATGCTAGGTAACAGAATAAAATGAAGTAATGCATACGATAAATTAATACATTGTGCCATAAAAATGTGGTGCAATATTTGATATGCATATGAAAGCATGTTTCTCCCCCCCCCCCACCCCATTTCCCTTTACTGTTACAATATGGTGGTGGTCTGGAATTTACCACAACGTCTTTAGTTGAGTAAAGTGTGCTAATTGGAGACCGTTCAATTTGGGATTTTTGGTGTGCTTTATGATGTATGCATAGTGTACTTTACTGATTTAGAACCAGGATAGCCACCGAAATGAAATTCTCAGATTCCCTGATTTTAAAAAGGTCATAGAGTAAAATGGAGATAATACTTACCAATTACTGATATTTTTATTTATTATTTCAAAAGTTTAAAGTGTGCTGTGGTAAATAGGGGAATTCAATATTACTGCGTAAGTGTGACTGGATGTTCCTACTTTTGAGATTATGACAATTTAAGGCTGGTATTTATCTGATGAAATGACCCTAACCTTTGCATGGAAATCTGAAATTGTTCCAGGTTGTCCCTACTTTCCTGACAATTTCAGGTTTTCCAAATCCGCTCCCAAATGTGTCCTCAGCACGTTTCACTTAAAGGGTGGCTTTTCTGACCATCTGTTCGAAATGTGTGGTGATTTTGCTTCACTTAGCATCTTTAGTACATGTACTCATGTTGCCTGTAGCCCTTTGGTGCCAGCAAATATACCAGTGGGGTACAAATTGCGCAAGCAGTGGAGGTCAACAGGATATCACCATATCGTGTCAGGTTGCCCTTTTGAAGTCTCTTTTCGAATAAAAATGCAGCGTTTATCTCGTGGGCACATACGAAAATGCCTTCACCTGGTTTCAACTCTTGAGCATTGTGCGTTTGCATTTGGGTTTTTATGGTGCACGTGGGCCACAAGAGCAAACAATCTGCCATATTTGGAGTCTGAACTCGAATGAACCCAACTGCTATGGGCTAACCGCGATAAGTTGACGACATTCAAAAACCTGCCCCACCCTAATGGCTTTCATAACCCCATGGGCATATCTCTATATCGACGTGTTCATACCTGCACCAACGTCCGCATTTCGGAAATGAATTTTCTGATAGATTCCAAAGTCTGAAGATTCACGACCTCGCTCGGCTGACCTTCACTCCCTGGAATTTCTTCCGTTTTCATTGGAACGATAACATTGACAGGCTGGAAATAGTGGAGGATAAATGGGGTTTAAGTTCAAGTTAAACCCCAGCCTGGGTTACTGAACTGCAAAAGCAACGACTGACTTCGCAGTTCATTTATCAGTGTATTCTCACTTATGACAGGCAGACGAGCAGGGGGGGGGGGGGAGGGAGGGACCAACTGGGGGTTTAACAAACAGCTGCAGACGGTTTTAAATTTTAAAACCGAAGACTGGGCTTTTCCCGTGAAATGGGTAGGTTTTGGGTGGTTTCTTTATTCTGAGTTTCTATATTGGGCCTGCTTGCTGCTGCTCAAAATTCACAGTGGGGTTTGGAACGTTCGTTTTCTGCAACCCCTGGTTAAAATATCAACTTTTACCATCCATAATAACAGCGAGGGCATCTTCGTGATGGTTTAACCCTTGGAAGCTGCCATGCGGGTCGTAATTATTTCATCAAAAGGAGAAACACTTTGATCGTGTTAAAAAAGAGTGGCCGCCTGCACGCTGGTCAAATGAACTGGTGGTGTCTGGGGGATGTAAATTAGCCGGGTTTACTGGGCCAAGACACGAGAATGAGTCTACAGGAAATTGTTTTTTTTTTCGTCGCTGAGAAATGGGGGTAGAACTTGAGTGCGACAGCGCAGCGGGTTTCAGTGTCAGGGAGTCGCCAAGGGGATTTAATTATCTCGGTGAGCAATCCAGGAAAGCTGGCTGTAAAAGGAAATGCTGTATAACGAAACATGTTTTTACGTCCAAACCTATATAAATTACATCGAATACTTTCCAAAAGCCATTAAAAAATTTTTTTGTGACTGGAAATGTATAAATTTCAATTTTATTTAATATCAAACTAATGTTTCATGAAATACTTTAAAACTAAACAAAATTGAAAAATAAAAATGATTATGACAATAATTTTGAGCAGTCTGAAGATTCGCATGACACCATTGATAGAATGAGATTTTCTTCATGCAAATGCCATTACGATAATCCACTAAGAACAGTCAGCTTAAATACATGTGTATTAAAAAAGTATTGCAGGTTTAGTCGGTGAAACACATTTTCCCCTGTAGGGCAAAATTATCAAAACCACATGTGCCTTAACTCAAGGATGATTTTATGGTCTCTCCGCTTGCCCTTCCCTTTAATTAGTAAAATACAATGAACTGTACATTAGGTCGAAAAATAAAATTTAAAAATATCTGGAAAACTTAGACTTGAGAAGTTGCCATAACTATTTATTTGCAAAGATCGTCCAGTCACTCACATGTACTATTCTTTCATTATTACATTAATTTATATATTTCTAAGCCGATTATTTAGGAATGTATCCCAAAATTTCGGGATTTGTAATCGTTGGTTTTATAAAAATGTTGCCCGTTATGTTTGATTAAAAAAGGCATTGGCAAAAAAAAAAAAAAAACATAAGAAAATGTACGAATTTCTAGGTAAAATTCCCAAATTTAAAATCAATTTTTTAAAAATTTTGGCCTACAGTGTTCCATTATTTTAAATAATGGTAGCCTATCTTGCAATGGCAATCTTGCACAAATTCTAGGGTAAAATCCCTGATTTGCATATAAACTTTTTAAAAATTGTCGCCTACGGCGTTTCATTATTTACAAATTGGTATTTGTAAGAAAGTTTTGGACAAAATAGTACGCTAAAAACCCTAGATTTTGATCAACGTCTTTTTTTCCCAATTTTTCGCCTACGGCGTTCCATTATTTTGAATAATGGTAGGCCTATTTGTTTTATAAAGGAAATTCAGTACACAATTTTCTACGAAATACCCCCTCCCCCAAAATTAAAAATGGTCATTATTTTCCCTCCCTCCCCACCTTAAAAACATCCTGGGTGCGCCTATGGCCCAAAAGACCCATTCACTTTCACGTATTTGTATTAGAAAATATCAGATTTCCCAATTTTTGGCCGTATAATGAAATATCGTAGGCCGTAAAATGAAAGTCTTTAATGGTTGTTATAAAGAGCAGCTGTTCAGCGTGGTATAAATGTATCCATCATACATGTACATGTAGGTACCCCGCGGCCGCCATCTTGGTTCTGAGGCGAGTTGTGCTGTTAGCCAATCCTAACTCAGTGTCAACGAAATAAATCCTATTATTGAACGATAGTATCTCAACCACAAAGCTGCTTCCAAGCTTTCGATCTTTTCGTTGCATTTCCTATTTCTTATCTTATCTGATGCTGGTACGACGCTCCCTTTTGCATCCACCCATCAAAGATAGCATCTCAACCTTGTTCATTCATGCCTGGGCGATCAGAACGGTCAGTGTTGCATCGCAAACATGCTGTTTTGTTTTTGTTTGACCAAGTACTCGCACGTTGACTTTGTCGTTGAGTAATGCACGTTCGGGAGTGTTTTATAGGCGTACCGTTTCACTTGGCACTCGAAACAATTTCCTCGACACTGGCGGAAAGAATTGAGGTTCATCAGCACGATGAATTTTAAACAAATTGGACGTTGTTCCGAATCGGTGGTTAGTTGCACAGTTCCTTATCATGTGGCATTGTGCATAATCAACTAGACTTGGTTGTCAATGACAGGAACTTGTACTTTCATCGTTCCGTAAAAAGTGATAAATTGCATTTTGTCAAGTTTTATCATTCTATTCCTTGTATAGGTGGAATGATCATTGTTTTTTTATGATAAGGACTTGTGTTTTCATCGTTCCAGAAAAGATGATAGATTGCATTCTGTGAAATTTTCTCACGTTATTCCTTGAATGGGTGGAATGCTTCGATTTCCTTTAATTCCCTATAGCTAAAGATACCACAATTGCCAGCATCATCAGATAATGCCAACTATTCATTGGGCGTGCATGGCACAAAATGCATGTTACAAAACAGTAGCTTGTGTGTGGAAATTCACACCTAAGAGGCACTTTGGACACCTGTGACTTGCAATAATTTATTTTCCTGTTGATTGGATTGTGAATGGAAAGGCTGACTTCAAGATGTTAGGCTACGGCCAACCAATGCTTACATGTCTTCTGAACACTGTTCTTAAGTGAATGGTAGCCAGTGTCAGCAGGAAAGAGCACATCCTTGTTTTACCAATACAAGGTATGATCTCATCACGGAATAGTTAATGTGCATTAGCGAATTGCACACGCAATAAGGAAATGTCATTCCGACAGTGAAGCCGTGTTCCTCTCTGCAGCAATTAACTATAGGGCCCATAAAACGATATGCATATTGGGGTGGGTTGCAGATACCAGAGTAGGCCGTTTAAATTCAGTGTTGGCTATTTGTCTTGGACTACATATGTTGCATTGTTTTGGCATTGAATGGAGATGTAGTTTTAGTACCCGGCAGGCGGCAGCACTGGGAGGTTACCACCAAACAGTCATGTTCATGGACTGAAGACACATTAGCTAATTGCGTTGCCCATGGTGAATGCAGTGCGTTTTTCCATTTGGGATCGTGGCTAACAGGTGGTCAATAATGGCATTGAACTGTTCCCTAATGAAATGGTGTAGCCCGCTGGTGTAAACACTAGCAACCAGCTAGTTGACTGTATAATGTGTTCGACAGTGGCCAAAACTTGGAAGTGAGACAGAAGAGGCCTGGCGTATGCTATTTGTAGATTGGTGATGTCACGTAGCATCCAATGAATTGATAATGACACCATGACAACATTATTGAACGACCCGGGTGTTGGCATCTAGGATCAATCGGAATTTAAAAACAACGTTGTTTACATCAAGTAATCCATCAGTCACTTATGCCAAAAACCTTACGACATCTTAAATTCATGTAGATTATTCAAAAACGGTGTCAGTTGATTTTGAAAAGTTTTTTTTTTCGCATAGGCTTAGGAAGCTCTGATTCGCTGAAATTGTTTGCTGTTCAGTCTACGTATTGCTCCGTTTTTATTTCGCATTTGCGGAAATGCTGCGTGGTAAATTTAACCTTTCAGTGGAAAATTGCGTTTTGTTTTTCTCATGAAAATATTGGCGTTTCGAAATGTTGATCTAGACTGCACGTAATATTACCTGCGAATGCGAAAGTGAATGATATTCTCTTATTTTTTATGTTGGTCTTGAAACATTAATCCACATTAATCATACTGACTTGCTCTCGTTTAATATTTTATTTAAAAAGAAGCTTTCTATGTCGGTACAACCTCAACGGAACAAAACGACTAAGGGAAAGTAACGGGAAAAAAGCTATTTTTTCCTGTTTTTTTTTGGGTCAAAATGTAGGTTTGTATGTCTTTTGAAAAATACATTTGGTGCGGCTGTATTCACAATTTGCCAACTATAATGGAAAATCAATGTCTCACACTCCTGACTGTAAATCACTTGTCTACAATTAATGTGGCACGCTCAAGAAATGAAATACATGTATTTGCAATGTCAAGGACAACGTCACCCTCTAATTTCATCCCATTCGGGAACATATATTTGATTTATATGCACGGTTCGTGCGTACCTACCTGGAAAGTCAGAAGAGAAATATTGTCAGGGATATAGTCAGGGAAAATTCCATTTTTCTCGAAAATCAGGGAAAGTCAGGAAAATCCCTTACGAATATGCACTGAATTTTAAGTGGCATTTCCAACGGAAGGTGCTCTTCGGCACTATAAGGAATTGCTTATAAATATTAAATGTAATGTTTTCGTTTATTTTATGGATAAAAATGCAATTGCCAATAAATTACTAGAGCTGCAGGAAAACTGTTCCTTTGGTTATTAATATTCCCTTTGGTGTTTTTGCTACATCACTTAACTTTCAAAACGTGAGGGAAAACGTCTGGAACCCTTAATGCTAATTCCACTTCTTCTGTAATGCTAAATGGGCTGTATTGTTTAGTTGCATAATTCAGCTTTACGTATCAGCAGCGTTAATAAAATATTGTAAAACACGAGAAATCTTTTCCTTTTAAATATAACTAATGCGAAGGCTTTACAGTTCTTTTGTGACTACAACTATAATTGCGATGACGTTTTTGAAGAAAATCCATTCCTGTTACTGACAATAAATGCACGAACGATAGTACAATGTATATGTACGGCGTGTGCAAGCAATTTCCATTCCAAGTGGATTTTGTTCCACCTGGTTGCTTATACTTCGGGTCGGTGTTAAGTCGGCAACGATCGCCTCCTCTGGACATGTGGATGACTTAAACGCCTGTCTCCAAATTGGACGACCCTTGTCTGATGCAGGCAGGTTCGTCGCCCATAAAAGCATATCTCACGATCGATACATTTTTTAGCTCAATTCTGCGATATTGAATTGCTCACGTTTACCCATTTAGCCATTCCTCATTGCTCCTGGCACATTTTATAAAAAATGTAATGGTAGGCTCGCACATGGAATTGAGGTCTGAAATATTACAGGAGAAGATGGTTAATCAAATCTAAGGCTGTATACAGTATATGTAGTTTTTTTTTATTTTGCGGCTTCGCTACGTGATGGAGATTGAGTCTGCCAAGACCCAGTTGAAACTGCTGGTTTAAAACATTGCTTGCCATTCGATTGCGTAGCGCATTCCTCAGCGCGTGTGTATTTCGCTATGGAAGTACTTATTTGTAACTTTAGTCACATATAAAGTGGTCTCAGCCCAAGTTTTTCTATTCCGGCGTGCGATGATGGCCTATAGATTAACTCCAGGCTCGCTCTGTAAGAGCTGAGGTTAAGATCCTATTGATCTGCATGCAATCCTAATGCACATTTTTTCTCCCTTTAGTTCGCAATCGCTAATGCCAAAAAAAAATCGTTCTGCGGCTAAATAAAGCCGCTGTTTTATATGTTAAGTCACGGGCCAGTCCATTCTGGAAGCCTCCTGTTGGTGACACGGACAAGATCCCATGTTGCCCATCTGCTAATTGTGAATTAATGCAAGCGTTGTCACGCATTATTCGGGATAACTGATTGCATTTGCTCTCAGATTGCCCGTTCACTGAACGTTTCTCCTTTTTTTTTATTTATTTCGCCAAATGCATCTTGAGTGATTTCGCTCTAAATGTATTCAAAGCACACACGCTGCTCATTACGTTTTGAGTGCAATTCGCGGCTCCTGAAGGGGGATCTGAACCAAGTTTTCTCGAGAATGCTTCAGAGGATAGGAAAAGCTGGAAAACGAAAGGATTTGGTGCAGTTTGAATATTAAGGGCGTAGAGCAGACTGGTTTGATCGATGCGCATGGAAAATCCTGGAAATGTATTTGGTCAGATCCAACTGCAATTTGCGGGTCTCGGATTGGTACCCAAGATTCCAACTTGAAAATATTTTAATGTCCAGAAGAAAGAAAAAATATTTAAAAACACGTTTGAGGGTCTGTCTCTTTTCGAAATTCCTGTTAATTTTGATACCCATGTGTGAGTTTATTTTATGGCAGCTTCCTGGAGTTAACAGTCAGCCATTTTGTCGGGCTGGATCTGTGGGTTTTCTGTGTGTGTAATAAATAAAACAACACTTGGAATGTTTGAATGTTGGAATGTTATAGGAAATAAAAGTACATATGCCAGGTAATTGTTTCGTTGCATACATGTATGTTTTATGCGGTCATAGATATTGACATTTTTAGTAATATATATTAAAATTTACTTAAATAATACTACAGTGACCTTGAAGTTTCTCTAAGTTGTTTCGAGTTAGACATAAGATTCATCATGCAATGCTGTCTTTGTTGGAGAAAAATAATGATTACGATGAAATTGAGCTCATGCAGTAAACGTTTCATGGACAATTAATTTTTTTTTTGCTAAAGCTTATTGCTATTTTCCGTTAAGCGATTTGAACGCAAAAATACAAATCCTGCTGATCAATGTTGAAAATATGATCACAAAATCAGGGTTGAAATACTGACCATGTATGAATTTTCTGACATTGGAGTTTAATGGCGTTTAATATTGATTCAATTATCAGGTTCATATGCAATAAACTATCGAAATCATATTCGCCAATTCGTGTGCTTGTATTTCCTTGATGCAATTCGATTATTTTTGACAGGTGTACATTGCGCTCAAGGTGAATGTTGACATGGTGACCTTCATTAAGCTTATCATGGTGAAACCCAATGGAAATCTTCTTAATTTGTGCTTATCTTTGTTTGCGATATACAATGCTTATATGCGCAATAAATGAACAAGGGATATCATTCATTGAAAATAACTAGGAAGGCTTAAGCCTGCAGTATTTCTGAAAATATTTACTCGTACAAGTATACAATATGCATTGATTGCAAGTTAGATACGTATGCCTTATTGCATTAATGGCTTTTTATAATTTGTGAAATGACATTTACCGTCAATTTCACACAAAAACAAATCTTTACTAGGAAGGCTGCTCCCTCATTTTCATAAGATTAGAATGAGGTTTTAATCGCTGATCTTAAGCCTGCTTGTAAGTTATGTGGAAAAATTCTATAAGCATAATGTACATACATATGCGCTAGAAAATCATTTTTGTCAAACATGACAAGGACAGACCAATTAAATACCCCACGGTATAAGCATCGTTTCTTGTTAAAATTACGACTAATATGAATGCAATGTCAATTAATTCTCAAAGCGTTTATAGCATTTTTTTTTTCAGTAACAGCTTCTAAGAGCCAGTTTTTTTGGTTGCTCACTCTTTTATTTTATCTCTTTTAGGACGAAGAAGAGGAAATTAAATTGGAAATAAATGTCCTGAAAAAGGTATGACATCATACTTAACAATTACTCCGATAAACGTTGTATACGTGGTATAATCTAGCTTATGCTAATTAAATGTAAACAGTGCGCTTAAAGGCTGACCTACATGTCCAGGGATTTTCTCAGAGAAATGAAATGAAATTGTGTATCCCCATTATTCCTAAAATCTCACGTTGAGGTTGTTTGGTCAATTGTTTCCTGAATCGGCAATGCACGTAACGCAAGCACGCATTACGAAACTTCAGTAATTTTTTTGTTTTATAGTTTTCCCATCATAGAAATATAGCCACGTATTACGGAGCGTTCATTAAGAAGAGTCCCCCAGGAAAGGATGACCAACTATGGGTATACTGTATACAATATCCTCTTATTGCCGTTATTTCAACTCGCAGCACTAATTTACATTCATTCCTGTATTGTTTCTAACGATCTACTTTAATTCCAGCTTGTCATGGAATATTGCGGAGCAGGTTCTGTTACCGACTTAGTCAAATGTACGTGTGGGGAGAATTGTTTTATTGGTCTTATTCGTTGACCTTTGGCTGATTTATGAGTGCCATTAACTTCATCCTTTTGTCTATAAAACTAACAGCTACAAAAGGTCAGTCGTTAAAAGAAGAATGGATAGCGTATATTTGCCGGGAAATTCTTCGGGTATTTTGACGTTTAATATTTTTTTTTTATTAAGATACTAATTACACAAAAACATGCATGCTGAAAAAAAACAAAGATGCATGTAGATACATTGGGGAAGACGTTCGTGAATGTTGCTATATTCGTCTTTGTTTTATTTATTGAATAAAATTAAGAGAGAGAAAAAAAAACAGTAACTAAACGCGCGTACTTTTTGGTAGATTATGAGATCACATTTTTCATTTCTGGGTTATTAATAAAGAAACTAAACCTACTAGCTCCTCTTTTATAAAAAGCGATAATTGTTTTGCAGGGATTGAGTCATCTTCATGCCAACAAGGTCATTCACCGAGACATCAAAGGACAGAATGTATTGCTTACCGATAATGCTGAAGTTAAACTGGGTATGTTTATTTGCTAGCCTATAGGCAAAATAAAATTCGACAAGTGACGGTAGTCCAACCAAGCTCTGGTCTAGCAACAATTTTAAATCTGTGGACAATTACAGTATACCGCAAATCATATGAACATGCTAACTGTAAAGTGGATCTAGCCAATGATGGTTGCATTTAAACCTTACGTTTTAATGAACTTTAATGTTCTGACAAGGCCAGATGTAATTCCTGAACATGATGATTGGCCTGCCGAAAGAAATCATAAATCATTTTGGACTTTGTAACTTGCACCATTGTCCTATATGACAAGACCATTCTACTTTCCACATCTCTGCTCCTGCCTCAATTGTAATTTTAATCGTCAGTTATGAACCAAAAGATTTTGAAAGGGAAAAGAACATCAATTTGCATAAAATAATACAACTGGCATGTTAAATATTGGCATCTCTTGTTGTTTTGGTTTGAAAATAAAGAGCGTATGGATGATGCATATATGTATTTGAATTACTCTAGACTTCAGTAAAAAAATTTCCTTTTCTTAAACTTCCTTAGTTGATTTTGGTGTCAGTGCACAACTGGACCGTACTATTGGAAGGAGAAATACATTCATTGGAACTCCCTACTGGATGGCGCCAGAAGTCATTGCCTGTGATGAAAATCCTGATGCCACCTATGACAATCGAGTAAGTGAGATGTCAGCCCTCTTTATTTAATGCCCCATTGAGACTAAGGTTGTTTCAGGATTGCGTTGAAATTGGTTAGCATTTCTGCATTCCGTATTTGCACTCAATTACCACCTTGCCTTGTTAATAATTCATTGAGCAACATCGTGTGACAGAGACTATAAACCTTCATTTATGGTCTAATTAAATTTATTTCTAGAGTGATCTTTGGTCCTTGGGGATAACAGCACTTGAAATGGCTGAGTCGCAACCACGTTAGTACTTTCTCGCAGAGAAATTGGTTGTGTAGAAAATTGAAGGGTGTCCAGCTACTTGGAACTCGTGCATCGGCAGTATCTCATGTTATTTCTCTCCAATTTGTAGCTCTCTGTGATATGCACCCGATGCGAGCACTTTTTCTCATTCCTCGTAATCCCCCTCCAAGACTGAAGTCCAAAAAATGGTAAATCATTCATCCTAGTTGCTATTCTCAATTTTGGTATTGGTATAATTACTGTGATTTTTATTAGGTCTAAAAAGTTTCACGGGTTCATTGAAACTGTACTCGTGAAAGATTATCACCAACGCCCATACACCGATAACCTGTTAAAGCATCCTTTTATTAAAGACCAACCGACGGAAAGACAAGTACGCATTCAACTTAAGGATCACATTGACCGTGTTAAAAAACACAAGCAGAAAGGTTTGTAAGATGTTATTAATGTTGAGATGTTCTGGTAACGTATCAGCCTGACGATTTTTAGTTGAAAAGTACTTAATTGTTGTTGATGCTAATTCTTTCATGCTAAGGTGAGGAAAGAGAAGAATATCATTACAGTGGCAGTGATAATGAGGAAGAAGACGCTGCTATTGCAGGAGAGCCAAGGTTTTGCTTAATTTAATTAATTGCAGCCTCTGTAACTTTTACAATGTGCTCGCTGATTTAATCTATCAACATTTACTGAAGTCTGCTAATGATTCCTCGTACGTATTCTAGTTCTATTGTGCCAGCCTCGTCAGATTCCACGCTGCGACGCAATTTCCAACAAATCCAAGAAGGAAGAACCCTCACGACAAACGATCCCAGACCCAACGCACCTCCCCAACAGAATAATCACCCACCTCCTGTGTTGATTCCCGAGCCTTCAGCCCCTATTCCTAAGCCTGTCGCAGTTCCTCCGCAACGCATAATTGGTAACAAACATTTGTATTTTATGCTCACATCTTAGTCTCGACCTGAGAATGATGGTTCTTAGGTTGTGGTCAAGACAGCAAAACTGAGTGAAACTGTTATTTATTAGTTGTGCCTGATCCCCAAAATGTAGCCCCCAACAAGCCTTTGCCACCTCTACCACGCGAAGAGCGCATCGAAAGGAAGCCTACTACCCCACCTACCAATCATCACCAACAACAGCCACAACAGCACAATCGCAATTACAATCAGTTCAAGGCTCCAATTAGAAGACCTGAGGTGAGATTTTCCACCTGTTGATGCTTATCCAGGTCTCCTACAAGCTACCCTCCTTGATGTTCATGATTTCTTTGGCACGGACAAATAATCTGTCAGGAGTAATTAAGTGTTACTCATATGATAAATTGACTGTTTTAGGATTTGGAAGTATTGGCTGCTCATCTAAATGAATTGGGAGCTGATCCTTTGGATTCTCCACGGCAAAATGGGAATCATGTCAACCACAACATTCTTGGGAACCATAGTAGTCAGCTGATTGTTCATTCGGACAGTGAAGAAACAGATGAGGATGATGGGAAGGTCAGGAACGATGGAACGTTGTTGGCATCGGACCCTCCTCGTCCACTTTTACCTGGGTAATTGAAATTTGATATTGTAAGTTAAGGTTGGTGATGGTTTCAACTTAAGCTAGGGCTCGTCAGATTTTGTAATCCAACTTGTTTTAACAGAAAGTAAATTTAGTATATACTATTATACAGAATATACTGGGTGGTATTTTGGGTATATTTCTGGGTAGTAATTTTCAGTTTTTAGGTAGGGTTTTTTCATGTGCAGTTTCTTGGCGTTGATAAACTTACTGAATTTCTCTTATTGAAATTACAGCGTACCGGATGTTTACAGCAATGACACTATGCAGTCCATGGTTGTTCACGAAGGGAAAGGTAATCCTTTATGTTGTTCTGATGTTGAATTCCCCTTTTGCTCCCTTATCCTATCATTAAATTTTGTATTTTGAAATGCATACTGTTAATAAATTGTAGAAAGCGTTCCTGTGGCCCCTCCCAATCGTCCACTTCCACCAACCCCAGATGATGCAGGGAACTCCAATGACCGCACATTAGTTGTCAGAAGGGTAAGTCCGTTAGCATTTTTAGGCATAACCATTATCCGCTGCAATTAGAAGCTTTTTGTTGAAATTGGAAAATTATACATGACCTCGTTATAATTCATTGTATGCAGTTAATTAGTTTCTTAAGAATAAGATGTTGGGAAACCAAATTAGTTATTGTAATTGATGATTACGACAGGTTTTAATACCCAGTGTTGTTTGGGAGGAAGTCTGCTGTCTGAATAGTACTTTAATTCAGTACACTAACAACCTTATGATTGTTATTGGTTTAAATATCCAAAATCTAACCTGTGACCTTTGTGATGGCATTTGATTTTCCATTGCTTAGTCAGTTGAATTGGATTTCTAACTTCCCGTGTTCATCCGCGTGTGCGAGATTGTAGTTTGGTAGAGAATGCCAGTTTTTGTGCACCATTTTGCCAATGACTTTTTTGCACTATGGTGTTTCTTTTTGCTTCATTACATGCAGTGTTTTTGTGTGGCGCTCGGTTAATGCCCTATGAAACTCGGCCGTGGCGGTTGCTCATTGACTGCATTTCACAATTGCAAATGCACATTTGTTTGGCATGCTTTCGTTTTCAGCATCAGTCCCATAGACAAGAAAGAGAGAGACCATCGAACGAGAAACAGAAGGGAAGGGATGCCAATCGAGAGAAAAATCAGCGCCACTTCGAGTCTGGGCCACGAGAG
This sequence comes from Rossiulus vilnensis, assembly GCA_034700785.1. Lineage (NCBI taxonomy): Eukaryota > Metazoa > Arthropoda > Diplopoda > Julida > Julidae > Rossiulus > Rossiulus vilnensis. Next base: position 19,297 of record JAQIXS010000908.1, on the reverse strand, counting down.
GGAGACCGCAATAGCAGGCTGAGGGAAGGGGACAGGCCCATGCTCTTAAAATCAATGTCGGTCCCCTCTAGTGGTGGCCAGACCGAAGATGTCCATAAGCGCAAGGTGCCGACGAGTGTAGATAGGAACGAAAATCAGGTCAGTGCAAGCGGAGATTGGCAATCGTTTGTGATCATTAAATACCAACAGCATCATCTGTGCTGCCATTGGACCGGATTCCAATCAGAGTGAGATAGCAGATAAATATAAAATTGCCAAAATTTTGAACTGCCGCTGTCTGAAATTGACGTTAACATGCTTGTTATCTAACTGCATTGCAAATTAAGCCTGCATGCTTTAATTACCCCTGTTCGATGTTCTGTAGACGATTTTCGTATAGACGTTTGTTGAAGTACTGTGCTATGGCTAAAGAATTGACTATTTTTAATTTTCTAATGATAATTTCCTCAACTTTTTGGATCGGTGACACTAGAATCGCACTGAAAAGATTTTAGACATCAGTTTGTAAAACAGTTTGAAACGAATGGCATTAAGAGTACTGTTTTTAAAATGCTAACTTTTGTATGTTCTGCTAAAAATTTGAAAATTGGAGTTTATGGAAACGGTTCTGTCTGTTGAATGTTAGGGATACAGTGTAATTTATCATGTAGAATTATAAATGCTACATCCAGAATTCTTTTGTTATAAGCATACTTAAGGTGATGTGCTTGTCGCTATACAAAACTGTGAAAAAACGACAGCAGTTACCTTATGATTAAGTCTTCAACTTAAATGTCTTGGTAAAATCGTTTACGGTTAAATTTAGAAAAACTTGTACTATTCCGTTGCTTGCATCATGTACTGCTTTTGCAATTGCTAAGATCCAAACCAAATTGCTTGTTAGTAATATTTGACTGTCATATGCTTTTAATTTGCCTGTTTTCCTTGCCTGGCCTGATATTTGAATTGTGTTAATTTTGCTTGCTGATTTATTGTTGGAAATACGCCAAGTGTGTGCGTTTGTCGTTATTTGCTTATGTAACCAATGCGTCGCATCAACCTTTACAATGTATCTAAAGTACAAAGGGTATGCAATTTTGTTAAATAGGAAATTTACTACAATATTCTGGACATATATGATTGTAGTTGATCAAAGCTAATGGAGCTCAGGCATCCAGGCTTCAGTAGATAAAATGATTATTTGACATAATAGTTTACATAATTCAAAACGTTAATTAATTATAAATTACAAATTTAACTGAAACGATTTGTTTTGGGAATTATCATGCACACACACTCGCTTCGCACTGTATTAACACGTACACACGCATTATACACAAATTATGACCAGTATTTTCTATATTTTCAAGGATTCATTGTACAGGTAATTAGTAATTTAGAAAACAAACGTTTTTGTCTTATCTTTTGTTTTACCCAAGTTTCTTGTATTCAAATCGTGAGGACATCATCCATAATGACAAATTTCCCAGAACTACTCGCAATTTTAAATACAGCTTATCTCTATTAACCTATTGTTCGCTTGTTTTGTAGCTGGTGCTGTGCTTGCATGTCCCTAATCATTTTTTGCCTCTTAAAAGCTGAATTTAGCATCCTTTTAAATCGCTACAATGTATTTTAAATTCTACTTTATTTCGTATCAGAGCTTACATAGCTTCACCATAAACACAAGTTTTCTTCAAATGTGTTTGTGATCTATGTTTAAATTTCTCGTTTTGCACGTTATTTTATATACATACAGTTCTAAACACTCATGGCAGCACAGAATCGATAATTTGCTTTTGTGTCCGTTTCTTGATGTGCTCGATCCTCCTTAGTTCATAAACGTAGTTGCTTTCGGGTTCTTGGTGCTTGAAACCTTTGTAATGCCGTTTTTGGTTTATTCGTTGTATTTCACATCTCACAGGCAAGTGTCCTAATCAGGAGGCCAGTAGACAGGAATTTATGGGTGTCAAGGGTACTCAATCAACTTTTATTTAATCCTTTCTGTCTCTTTCATTTCGCTTTTATTGTACGTGGCCTCTCTTGCACTTTTTCCTACCACATTTTGAATGGAAATTTGACTTTTGCAGATTGTTATTGTTAAATATGCTTTACATGTATTTGAACACGGTTTTAACACGTCTCTTACACTTAATTGTTAATATATTAATTTATTTTAATTGAACTATTCAGCAAGGGTACAGTAAGTCTATTGAGCAATTTGGTCAGCTGCTTCTTTTTTCTAAATCATTTTATCAGTTGTGTAAAGGGTGTTTGGCAATTTGTGCAAAACGCATGTTTGCGCATTGAATTTTCTTCTTCTAATTGCCATGTTTGATTGTGATGAAGATTTGAATTGCCATTTTTTATGATTCTAGATTTGGAACATCAATTTTATCAGATATGGTGGCCAAATTTATTAGAGCTTTAATGCTCGTGTTTCTAGAAACTGATGCATGAAATGTGGGATAAATAATAAATTCAGCCATCATATCAATAACATCTGTTTGATTCAGTTTTGGGGCTGAGTCCAAAGATAGATTTTTAGAATGTACAAGTTAAAAGAGAGCAGATAATTTCCAGCAAAATTTTTTTGTTATGGATGTGTCTCTTAAGAATTTTTTTGTCATTCTATTATGTGTAGTAAAAAAAGATTGCTTTGTTTATGTGGTACGCCTCCTGAACAATAACTTATAACAAATAATGTGGGAAGAAGAAAGGGCCAGCTGAACGGCATGTTCAATAGACCGCAATTAATAATGTAAAAATGTTCCATGGTTTTCGACAAAATGTTGAACTTTTCTTTGTTATTCATCGTTAAGCTACGCGTTTATTGCGGTACCAACATATCATTGACACACAGTAACAATATGTACTCATGCAAGATGTTTGGTTAATTGTGTGCTTGGCTGTCAGTAGAAAACACCAAGCATCCCTGCTCTTTTTATCTCTTATCTGTCAAGCGTGGTGTGCAAATGATTCGGCATTCCATGAGATTAGCTATTTTCTTTGCTAACATTCTGAATTTCATTACCTTGGTTTTCAATTTCATGTACTCACTCTCTGACGTGAAAATGCTGACGAAGATTTTGTAATTTTAGAACGAAAGAGTGCAGTCTGAGATTAACCGCCCACTGCCACAACGTCCAGATTCCACTACGAGTTCTCCTAGTGGTTTGGGATTAGCCGGTGCTCGAATAAGCAGCGTTCTTCCTGACCTTTTACCTCCGCAGACTTCGACCCCATCTCACTCTACTCCACCTCACAGATCTCAGGATAAAACAACTTCTGACGAGGTAAGTTTAGCATAATCGTATTATTGGTTTTGCTTGCAAGTGCCATTAGAAAGTTTGTCTGGATATTTAATTTTTTCGAAAACTGAATTCTCTGCCGAAGCATTCGAATGAAGCTGTCGAATCAAAAACCCTTCGTGAATATGCGGTATTCCTTCTAGCGTTCTGTGTAAGAATGCATTTAGGGCATGCACATGTCACTTAATTACTGCTGCAGTATGGTTACTTAAGGCACATTTTTTGTTGTTGATCATGTATTAACACTCAAGTTTTTTCCAACTCTTTTCAAATAACCTTATTACAAACTATGGTACGTTCTGGTTAGTGCATTAACAATCAAAGTTCGCTACGGTTACCCGTTTAACATACCCGTATTTGAGTTTTAACATGCGTTAAACAGGTTTACATGCTTCTTACGGATCGTTAACTTAAGTCAACATGTAAACGTAGTGTTTATTATCAAGCTTCTGCACGTCCACAGCCCTATGGACTTTAACAGTATACAAGGAAGTTTATCCTTATTTATCTTGGCATGCTTTTTTGTGTTGAGTGTAGCACATAGCATTTTCAAAATTGCTGTTTTTAAATTTTGGGACGAAAAAGTTGAGCTTTTTTTCATTAAAGTAATAGTAAATGTAATATGGCACCATTTTGTGTTTGGGAATCTTTCAATTGCATATCAGTTTCATCAAACTTAAAACTTATTGAAATTCTTCCTGACCTCCTAATGCAAACTTACTGTATCTACCATTTTTAGTGAATTATTGCAAAATTATACAATTCTCCTTTCCAAGATCTGCCATCTTTAGTGAGTTCTTGCAAAATTATAAAATTCTCGTTTCCAATGTTTAACCGTGGTCCATTGTTTTACTTCTATAGTATCACAATAATATAAACCTGGGCAAGTAGCCTACTTAATACTAACAAAAAAGATGTCGTGATCAACGTTCTGAAGTGCCAATCGCATTCATTGCATTTCTTAATTTCACTAAGCATCGATTTTTTGGTTGATGTGGTGTCTTTAGGCAAACTTTCTGGTGGCAGACAAACCAATTTTATTTGATTTGATATCATATTGCATGAACCATTGTTTTTGTTCTGGATAATTGCAATTGGCTTGTGGTTACTAGTTCCAATTAATTCTGTTGCTTCTCACACGAATTTACGCTGGCATAGTATTTATACATCTTTTCTATAGAAGTAAACTGCAAGATTTGCATACTTTCAAATTGTTGTTATTAACATTTATAAATAACATATTTAAGTAATGGCTGTAAATTTCCATTTACAACACTAACTAATATAGCTTATTTGTTGACTAAATTGCAAGCCGGTTTCTAAAATAATTCATGTGGGAATGCTAACAGAGCTAATTTTACGCTTACTTTTTGTCATTTTGCACTGGTGTTTTTATTAACACTTCTTAAGATACTTATTAACCAAAAGTACGTCAATTTGCATTTAATCTGTTCCCTGTAATTTTTTACCCTAAATGCACCATCTGGAAAGCAGACACTAGGAATTAACGTCGATGTAAGTAATTTAACCTATTAATGTAGACGCATGTCAAGTAAGCATATTGCATTGCAGTAGACATTGAAGTATAAAACCAATGAAATCTCCCTCTTTTAGTTGCATATTGCACATTATATTATTATTAAATTGAATCATTGGTGCATGGTTTCACATGTAACTGGCTGGCAAATTATGCTATTACTGCATTTTGTGACAACACAAATTTATAAATCGCCTTATGTTGAGGCAGATTTTGATTTTACCACTTATTATGGCATGACTTGTGTGACTGGAGTGTGACTGAGATTTTTATTGAAAATGAGTAAATATATATGAATAATAAGTAAATGAAAATTATTTTTTGTTGTAGTAAAGACAACGTAAAATATTTTGCTAGTGGAGCTTTTATTTAAATTATTAATTTATAAATAGTATCCTCGAATTCCCTGCATTTGCATGTGTTATATTTATTGTCTAATTCTATATTGTAGTTTTCAATAGAATGAAGTATTATAAAAACATATAAAGCATTTGTGCTATTATGATGCTATATCAGATCACATCTTGACAAATAGTAAATATTGTATATATTTAATTCTTTCCTCTTCCAGTCAAAAAAAAAAAAAAAATCGTGTGAGGAATTAAATGTTTAAAAAGTATGTGTAGGGGCACAAATTTCAAATGTGGTAAAATTGTTAGTTTAAAATCAAACTACAAAGTATTTAGTGCATGCATACAACTGAGAGCAATTTGTGTACCACCTTAAAGGAAATTTCAATCATTTTGTTTTGCAATATCGCTATTTCGAATGAGAGTATGAAGTGGTTGAGTTTTGTTTTGATCAATTCAGCAATCGCTTCTTGGCTGTGATAGTTGCACTGTTGTCTTGCCTGTATTTGTTTCAGTACCGTCAAGCTGTGAGTAAAACGCCTCCTCACCTACAGCAGAAGCAGCGTTCCTTCCTAACCTTTGGTTTTGGAGCTGGTACAGGGCCACAGCCACCCAGGAGGGAATCCCACGTCAACGTCAATGTCACACCGACGTCTCACGAACTCCCCAACGACACGCCAGAAATCAGAAAATATAAAAAGCGCTTCAATTCGGAGATCTTGTGCGCTGCTCTTTGGGGTAAGCCGAATTGATATCATCGAATATATTTGTAATAAGACAGTAAATGAAAGTCTTAATCTCACAGGCCAAAAAAGTGTTACCATGTTAATTTGTGGTGAAGGCCATGGCAGTTTGACCAACTTTTTTTCGGCAACTGCAATACCAGTGTTACATTTAAGAAATAACCCGTTCCGATTAAATCACTTATTGTCTTATCTTCAAAATTCTTTGGGTTCTTAAATTGGAGCAATGTTTAAAATATGCATATTTGGTTGCAGGCGTTAACCTTCTTATTGGCACCGAAAATGGACTAATGTTGCTTGACAGGAGCGGTCAAGGCAAGGTTTACCAGCTGATTTCGAGGCGCCGATTTCTACAAATGGAGGTTTTAGAAGGACAAAATATTCTAGTTACGATTTCTGGAAAGAAGAATAGGGTTAGGGTATATTATCTTAGCTGGCTGAGATGCAAGATTCTGCGGATCGAATCGGTAAGTCATTATTTTGTGGTTGTTTTTAAGAAAAAATGTATAGCTGAGACACTCCTATTCCCATATTTTTAAAATTGTTTTTATCTGTGTGCAATTTTCTTTCACAACTTATTAAATGCATCTTTGCTCTCACGTAGTTTTAAAATAATTTCTTGTTATCAGGTTGAACGAAGAAATGGATGGATTAACGTTGGAGATTTATATGGTGCTGCTCATTTTAAAATAGGTTGGCAATTTTTTTCATCCCCTCTTTATTACTTTTGTTTTTGAAAAACTCTTTCTGAGAACGATCTTTCTTCTCTTAGTGAAGTATGAGAGGATCAAGTTTCTGATCATTGCTCTACGAAACAGTATTGAAATTTATGCTTGGGCTCCTAAACCATATCACAAATTCATGGCCTTCAAGGTACTACTATTTAACTTGTGAACTCATTCTGTGAGTAAGAACACTACCACAAACATTTTTCGTTGCTAATTTATTGTGTTTAGACTTTTGATAAATTAGCCCACAAGCCCTTGCTTGTCGATTTAACCGTTGAAGAGGGAACTCGATTAAAAGTCATTTACGGTTCAGCTGAGGGCTTTCAAGCCGTCGATCTAGATTCTGCTACAGTGTATGACATTTACAGTCCTCCCCATGTAAGTTCTAGGTGTAACATTTTCTACACTATAAATATCCTGTTCGTGTATTGATATTTCTAAATTTAACAATGAAATGGACTTTAGATAGTGATTTTGTCATTTTTTTTCCAATGTTCAAGGCATGTTTCCCATGTATTGTTTCTTTATATGTTATCAAAGAATCAAAGTCCTGTGACGCCTCACATCATTGTTACTCTGCCAAATACGAACGGAATGCAGTTGCTTCTCTGTTATGATAGTAAGTGTCAAAATGATTTATTTTCTGAAGTGGCTTCTGAAATGGACTCATGTAAGAATGCATTTGCTTACAGATGAGGGTGTTTATGTGAGTACGTATGGTAAGGTCAGCAAAAATATTGTGTTGCAGTGGGGCGAGATGCCAACATCTGTAGGTTAGTGAACATGCTTATTTTTATAGAAATTATTTATTAGATTGGTAAGCAACCTGAATCATACACTAGTCGTGATATCTACACACATGTAGCAATCAAATCCATGCTGTTTTTTGGAAAGCATGGAAAACCAGGGAGCTGTGATTTATTTTGAAAAATTCAAGGAAATTAGTTTCAAAATTTAGCTTATTTTGATGCTATCTGTAGGAAATCAAAGGGCAACTAGCTTTTTTAAGAACATGTGGATGTCTCTGACATGAATTTTTTTTGAAAATCAAGGAATTTGCTTTACCAAATCCAGTAGACACCATTGCTAGTTAGTTATTATTTAAAAATAAATTAAAGACGTGGCACATTCATTCAGTCCTGCATGTATTGAAGTGGGAAATTCCTCTTTTTAATCATATAGTGCTCTTCTCATTTGCTTCATAATACTGGAAAATTCAGGGAGAAGCCGGTGGAGTTGATAATTATATTTCTTGGTGAACGTAGTTGTACCATATCACCTTTAATGCCCGCCATGTTCAGTTTGAAAATCGTTTTTCACGATTGCGGATGTGTTAACTTTTCTAGCTAGCATGTGCAACATCTCCATGAATTTTGCACCAATGAGGTTTTATCACCACTGTTTATCTAAAGTATTTATATTGGTAATTTGTTGCTTGCTGTAGCATACATCGGTACTGGTCAAGTTATGGGTTGGGGCAATAAAGCGATTGAAATACGCAACGTGCAAACTGGGCATCTGGATGGCGTTTTCATGCATAAAAAGCCCCAGAAATTGAAGTTTCTGTGCGAAAGGAATGACAAGGTTAGAAGCAGCTGTACTGTTTGCATCCGCCAATGCTTTACAACCCATAGGAACATCAACTTTAGCACAGTTTTCTTTTTCGTCGTTAGGTGTTCTTCTCCTCGGCCAAAGGTGGATCTTCATGTCAGATCTACTTCATGACGCTCAACAAGCCTGGAATGGCAAACTGGTAGTTCGTCGTGCGGCATAGCAAACAAAAAACTATCTCGCAAGATAAGTGATCTGGTTCTTTAGCCTGCAAACGGACTGATTAAACGAGGACTGCGAACAAAGTGAAAAATCAACACCCACTCTTTTAATTGCCCTTACACCGTTTTCTTTGTTCTCATTCCCCCTCCCCCTCGTCGATAAGCTCGAACAACTTTGCAATCCAAGCAAAACCATCTCGTTTACTAAGTCTTTCGAGTATTATTACTTCTTACTCACAAATTATGATGCGTAGCCGGCATTGCCTTTGTTCGTTTAAGCTGGCACCTGCGGTGTCAGCGTGCCGACAATTCCTCGTTCCACAGGACTTTCATATTTATCATATATACATATATATTCATAAATATATATTATTATACCATACTTGCAACAATTCAATGTTTCACACCGGGGACGCCCATCGTTTCGCCCGTGTCGGAAACATTCCTTGCTTTGTCATCAGTTCTGTTAGAATGGTGGAAGAAAGCGCGTTAAGAATTGTTTTTATTTTGCGCGTGCAAAGTTTTGCATTGCCGCTTTTCTTGCCATTGAAGTTGACAACTTGTTTTTGTACACTTTTGTGGCATGCGTTTTCGAGTATCGTATTTCCATCGAAATGGGCACACAACAGGACGACTCCAATACTCATGTTTTTAATCCGAAGTCACTCCGTGTTTTTAGGTGGCAAGTTAACGGGGCAAAGTTAAACGAGCAGTCTTCCTGTTAAGTTATGTTCATTGAAATTTTGACCAAATTTCTCCCATTCGTCTAGTTGTAGAAGTGATTAGAAGCCCCCTCCCAAACCAGTAATTTTAGCCATTTATTTGCTCAAAATCATTAACAACTAAGATCATCAGCTAACTGGAACTTTGAAGGCTGAGGGTTATCGGTTCTGAGACATTTGAAGTCACACGTAAAGTGCACTGTTTGGTTTGAACAGAAGTGATCCGTACATGTATTTCCTCATGTGTCTACACCGCCCAAGTACCCACAGTCAAACATTTCTTGCTTTATTCATCGATCAACTCCATTTATATAATAATGCCACTTTTTGCTTAGTTCGGCCAAACAATCAAACGCCATTCTGAATTTCGTTTTTTCCAATAAACACTAATAGTTACAATAGATTGTCATTCTCAGCATGGCTGTGGTAAATATTTTTCCTTCTCTCATTAAAATGGTTAGGTAAAATAGACGTTGCCAAGCTTGGATAACGGAGTTTGTGCTGCACAGTTGATCTGTCCTAATGTGGTACCATTATTAGGAGTAGAAACTCCCTTTATTGGAAATGTGCTGCACATGATACAAGTGCTAACGCACTGGAATTTTCATCAATCTGATTCACATTTTTTCATTGAAATGTGCGGTCTAGAACGTGCCAAAGACATGTGATTTAGATCTGTAGTGATGTACAGAAAAGCATACCTACCCATTTAATAGCAGCATTTTTTCTTTTTATTACATTGTCGATAGAAAGTGTTTGCCAGCTTTTTGAAGGTTGGGAAGTCAACTTCCTCTCTTTTCAAACAAATATGCCACAATTTTTACAACAATATATTCCCTGAGTGTAAACATTCATCGATGCATTATTTGCTAAAAATTGCTTTACTCTATTTGGTATGATTTTAGGCGATGCAAATTCATCATTGAAAGAATATATGCTTTGTAGCCCTCATTTTTTCTCCAGTCTAATGACCATGCTGTAAAGAATTAACAGACTAATTAAGTGTATTACTTGTTCCGGTTATTGAGATGCTATGGTTTTTGCTGTCGATCAAAGGCAGCCATGATAATATAAAAATTGGGTTATTGCTAGGTTTTTCAAAATTCACGTTCTTTAGTTGGGGGACTGACATTGAACTCATACACCTGTAAAACATCTGACACTTGTATGCCTGCAATGGTAATACGTTTTTTTTAAATAAATGTGAGACTGCAGCAAGTAGTGCTTTTCAAATTAATTTGTTCTTATGTAAATCGACATTAATTCACTCTTATTTATGGAAAAAGTGGCAGTAGATGGATAGTTTCTTCAGAACGTTTAACGTGTGAAGTTAAAAATTTGGCTCATTTGCAAAACATTGATCTTTAGTTACAAAGCATTTCCTCCTTACTGCACTTCTTAATAAGTGCCCTATATTTTAAAAACCTTTCATCATTTTGCGAAAATGGTGGTTGGATAAACTGGCATTTGAAAAAGAGCTTAATCTCTGTTTCAGTTTTGACAAACTTGACTTCTTTGGTTTAGATTTTAGTTCTTGAATAGTAGATAATCTCTGATATGCAAGTCTGTCGTTTATCATCACCAATTCACTCTACATTAGTTTTTTTCTCTCATTGCATGGCAGGGTTTAGTTAGGATGATACCAATTTCTTTATTCAAGTTTATTAGAATCCTTGGAATAATTTTCTGACATAAATGTCAAGTTTCTTTTTACAATTTCCTAGATTTTTAATGAATATGTAATTGATGTTCAAACTGTCATCCATTCTTCCAAAATGAATCAACCATATTAGTTGTCAATCCTAATATTGCTAATCCTTTTCAGTTTTCAATCTTGTCTGCAATATAAGAAGACAAAAAAGCTGTTGGATCCGATCGAAATTTCTTCAAATGTGGGCGTATAATTTAATTGACAATGGACGTTTTTATGATAAGAATTTGGGGTTAAGCTTATACAAATTTCTGGCAAATGCATTCTCTTCAATACACTCAACTTCAACTTCTTGCTAGTTGTGATGGTTACAATGCGTAATTGAGTGCATCAGTGTCCAAGTGAATATTTTGTAATTGAACTGGTGTGCCAGCTGGAATGCAAATGATTTTGTACAGTTCTTGGAGGTGATTGCAACACTTCAGGTGTTTTATGTTCTTTTTCTACTTTTGCGTTGCATTTCAGTTGGTACTTTTCTGAAATAAGACTGAAATAAAAGCGAATCAGTAAATGTGCTTATATTTACTCAACATTACCTATCAAGTATAATATAAGCATCTTGAGCATTAAATCTTCTCTATTACAATTAGTAATTTTGGGTGTTTTGTGCCAAATAGATCTGATATTTCACTGGTCTAAAACTTACAAAATAAGTATGTTTAAAAATTCTTCAATTGAGTATCATTGGACTGTAGTCATTGCATAACAAATTTAATTCTAATTATGCACGATGAAGAGTTTAGATTTGTTTATCTCAGTGCATATAAAAATGAAATCTACTCTATATCAAAATATTTTTTTATGAAATTGTCCACTTTTAAGATGCTTTTTTGACCAGATGACTGATGAGCCAAACATGATGTTGGTCAATGGTGATAACAGCATTAGAATCAGGTAGGTCAGGTCAGGCATCTTAACTAGGCTATATGGGCATCTTTTGAAAATTATTGATGAATTTTAATCCTTTTTCTATTCTTAGCATATTCATTATGTACCTGCATGAGTATGCGACGTAAAAGGTAAGCACGGTTTTATTTATAAATTTCGAAACATTATGTAAAAATGTTAGCAACAATTAACAGCTAAGGTGTGACAATAAAACTATGTACATGTAAAGCAGGTGCGCTGCCACAATATTTACAAATTGCAAATAAGTATGATATGAAGAAATTGTTTTGAAATGTAACAATGCATTGAATGAAAAAACACGTTTTTCAGATTGTAAAACAAGAACTTAACAATGCGTTGCTCGGGTGAAGCATGTTATATAAATTATGTGCAAATCCATAGATAAGCCTTATTCTCCTATCTTTACGATTTCTAGTTGAATAAGAAGTAATAATACAAAGCATGACGCTGCACCAATTCCGAAAAGGAAAGCAGGTTTTATCGGTACTCTGAACAGTTTAGCCTGTAGTCAAATGAAAAATATACATGTTTGTATGTTAATGTACAATGGTCTCAGAAAATTCGTCATTTAGGCTTAATGTCAGCTGCACTTTCAAAGATAGAAATACCTGCATGTCTAAAGAAGATGTGTACAAAAGAAACGAGTCCAGTTTCTGTTGCGGAAACTCTGTGTAGCCGAAAGGCCTCGTGTGCAAAAATTGGCCAAGTTTCTTCAAACAATTGCATGTTGCTGATAAACGAGCTGCCTAATTACAGGAAATGATAAATGTTGCTTTGGCTCATTAAATATGCATGCATGCTTCCAAATTATTTGCTTATCCTGAAGTTTCCAAAGCTTAATCTAGAGTCTTGCCTGTGGTGAACATTTTAATAATAGCATGGCTAAAAACAATAAACTTAACCATAACTAGTTCACCCAAGAAAAAAATGAAAAATTGGTAGTATAACCTAACTTTTGTTTGAAAAACTAAATTTAAAAATTTGAAATATCCACATTAATTCCACATTATTGTACTTTTTACCTATAAATGCATAGGTAAAAAGTACAATAATGTGGAATTAATTTTAATCTATAGTTCTTATTGGATTTTTTGAAACTGGTATATTAAATAGTATAAGATTATCTAGTATAACACATCTTTAGCTGAAACCTAGAAATTTCTGATAAGTAGTTCAGATGGTACATTACCTGCACCAAAGGAAAGAAAAAAATTAGCAACCAGGTAGTCAGACAAAGGATGTTAGTTGCAAGCGCAATCTTCTCCATTGACTTAAAGTTGTTAAAGAACGTGATGGCCCATATGAGACCTAGATTTAAACATTGTTTCAGTTAAGACAAGACCACGATGCTTTATGTGCCACTTCATTAATTATTCATTTACCTGAAATGCTCATCACCCCAGAATGCAGTAGCATAAGGGCAGCCGGAATTGAAAATTCTTCGTTCAAATGCTTGAGCATTTTGGCCGATTGGCCCATTTCCTTATAAAAATAGACAGTCGTTTGGAAACTAAAATGGATTAAAATATTTAAAATCATGGAAGACGGTCACTTACCTTGATTGCTTCCTGCAGAGAAATCGATTTTTCTCTCACCCGTTCACATAAGCCTCTTATGAAGGAATTTAGTAACTTGCACTGAATTGCATAGCTTACTGTGATGGTCACGTGAATCACATCGTTCCATGCCAAAGATAGCACCAATAATGTGATGAGAATTATTTCCCCATCCTGGCTGTTAAAACAATGGATTTTTGTTGCATGCATGAAAGAATGGAGTGGGGGTCGCAAAAACAAAACGCTTACTCTGGTTTCATCCATGTGAATATTGGAAATTCAGCAACTACATGTAGAATTTGCACCGAAGTTGATAGGATCATCCAGAACAAACTTGAGCACAGGTAAATCCTGCGAGACACAATAGTAATGTTTGAAAAGCATTTGACACCCAATTTCTCGATTTACAATGAAGTTTTCTCTCAACATTTAATTTTTATTTATCTTGTTAAAGATACGTTGTAAATGCGTAAAGAAAATACTTGTTGAATTGCAGTGTTTATATTTGAACCCATCCATGTTATATACACCCTCTTAATTGTTTCATCTGATGAGTAACCGTCCCTGATTATAATCACCTTAATGACCTGACCAGTTTTGTCTGTGTAATATAATTTGAGCGAGAATAAAATGCCAGTAGAAACACCTGTAATGATACATGGGTATGTAATGATAATGGGGAATTTCACTCGCTGAGAAATTCGAAAGTGCAATTAGGCTTACTCTCTCCATTAATGTTTGCATTTGTTCACTATCACAGACCCGAAGGAGGAAGTACGTATAACAGTAGGCTGCTAAATGTATCAAATCTGGGATGAAGTAAAGGCCGATGGGGGTGCCTTTACACACTACTGCTTTTGGGCTATCGTCACCATAGACGTTGGCTTCAAGCGGCTAATAGTCGTGAAAATAAAAACTTAAATTTAGAATCAATTTTCCATTTACAACCTCAAATGTCGCTATACGTGCCTTATAACCGCCCACCATGTCCCGGCGAAAGCATGCTGCGTATTGCAAAACGTATCCTAAAATGGTGAACAGAACCACTAAAATTGTATACACGTGCACTGCTATTTGGGTGCAGACATTGGCGTCTAAAACCGGGACAAATGGTCGCCATCCGAGCTGAAATTATACAAACATTAATTGGGAATTGTCGTGTACATTAGGCCTGTTGCAGCACGTCACATTTTACAAAAAATACCTACTATTGCTAGAAATTTTTGATATGGGGCTAGAATTCTTCTTTTGCAGTAATTCAGAACCGTAGCTGTTGAAAATGTATCCACGGGTGGGACATCCATAACATCGTGAATGACCTACATTATTGTGAATAAACTTAAATTTCTACTTTATGACAATGTGTGATTATTTCACACAAGTTCCAAATTTACTGTCAAAAGCTGCAATTTGAGAAGTCATGTAATACGGACAAATCAGAATTACCGAAAGTTACCTCATTTGAAGTTTTTTTTCCTTACAAAATTTACATAATTTTATACAAATTGGGGAATTCTCTCAGATTTTTTATTTACTCAACTTACAAAAACGCTATGCCAATTGACAGGTTCGCAATATTGTAATGGAATTTATTTAACAAGAATAACCTCTGTTGAGCCATTGCTGTTGCTGTTGCTTGTGTCACTGCGACGACCTTCTGAAGGTTCTGGTGGAATCAGAGTTAGATTTGCAAGATTTGGGCTGGAATGGCGTCGCACACCATTCCCGAGCTAACAAATATGAATAGTTGCGTTAATAATGAAATCTTTAATGATTGCTGCACACCTGGAACGTGGAAGTTAGAGAACTAATAAGCTTCATTACAAGCACTTAACGATTTAAAAGCATTAGCCAATCTTTTCATGCCTTGTCAATTAAAATACATGGACTTTTATCACAGTTATAAAATTGATCATTTCTGCCATGCAGTCATAAAACGCTCTCAAAGCTTGCGAATAATATCGTGCGTTTGTTAGCTTGATTACATTATGGCTACTAGTTTGACTAGCTAACTACCATTTCATCTGGAATTCCGCCATTGTTTGGACTGTCAAATGTGCAGTAACACCTGACAGAAGTGCGAGATCCTGCCTGGAAAATAATTTGATTGAAACGTGAGCCACCATTAATTCGCCAAATTTCCTGCACACGTTTTTCTAACTAAAAAGTTTCAAAGCTTCAATAGGATATACCATGCCACGCATGTGTAGTTTGCATAATGCCATTTGTAACTTTCATAAAGTTTGACCAAAAACAAAACATTGAAATCATTTTTGTGATAACTTTCAATACATGTAGATGCTGAGGCGCAGGTTTTCCAAATATGACTAATTAGTGGTAACATTAAAGCTGGATATATATACATGTATATATATATATTCCGCTCTTTGGGGACAGTGAACTGTGTCAAATGACACAGAAGCTAGTTCCAGTCTTGTAACATGGATAAAATGCAAGTGTGATTCACCAAGATAATTAAATACATTTATAATTTGAAATGTTGGGTTGTGCACTCATCGTTTCATAAAGAATAACTTTTTACATCAAATCGAGGCATTGGACGGACCTTCGTTGATTTTTTTTCTGGCATTCCAGCTGACCTTAATGATAACCTGCGCATCCGCTAGGCAAAACTTTTTGTTAAATTTTCATATAATAAAAATATTTGGCTTACAGTTTTCAAATTTGTGGAAGCCATGCGACTTTAGACTCAAATTTCAATGCACGTTTTTCTTCCTTCACCACGATTTGCCTTTAACCTTTTACTGAATTTGTCTAGTTCATTCGGTGATTTCCATGGAAGCAATGCACAAAAATGTGATTTTAAACGACTGGTTACTGGGTTCAAAGTTCACCTACGAACCACAACGTCAACGTAATGTGATACCTCGAAAACTTTGGGATCAGGGTTCTGAGAAAGAACACGCGATTAGGCGTGCGAGAAGACGTGGAAATTGTTTGCATACTGTACTTTACAATATGATCTTTACAAAATCAACTAATTAGTTCATTTAACTGTTGATTGACGTTGGCTGGTTTGTGTCTGACGTGCGGCTGTCTAGCCTTAATAGCTAACTAATTGCCCTCATCCTTTTCGAATATATGCTAATTAATTTGTGTGATGGAACACCAATTTTTAATTTTGAAAAGCATAGAATCGTTGTTAAGACATTGTTTGTTTCTGTGAAGGACTATATAATGACGATAATATTGACCTTATGTCTGAACGTAAATTAATTAATTAGGATACGGCTGGTTTATCATGGGATTGGCGGCTTGGCTGGAAACGAAAAAAATTCATTCTCATTCTCGAAATCTTTAAGTTTGAACTTTGTCGTGATCGTCCATGGTTTGCAATTTAATTTGAAATAAACGCAAATATAAAAGGATTAATAAACAAATGAAATGTTTAGTTGCAGTAACATGCACCCATGGAAGGGGGAATTTCAATTGAAGTGTAAATGCGTTTGGGACAACCAGTCACTGGGTCAGTTTCATGAACTTTCATTATGAGCTTTAATGCCCATTATCCATAGTGTGAAAATTCCAAAACTTTTCAATACCCTAAACAATTTCCATACGTTTGAATTATACAAGTGTAAACACAGTACATGTTTCTAAATATTACTACTGTACCTTTTATTATTATTAAAAAGATGGCCACAATTGAGGAATTTTAGTGAAAACTTTGTAAAGGGTAATTTTAAGTTACAGGTATTTAGGTTTTTGCTTAGGGTCCCTTTCTTCTGGGGCCCTAAACACGTTCTCATTTTGCTATAATGGTTAATGCATAAGCCCGACCTGAAATGATGCCCTGTATGAAAAAAAATTGCACATTTTCGCTTCCAATACTGGTTACACTTTCCAAATTTATTTTCCCCACTATAGAACTGCTTGTCCACTAAAGTCTGAGTCATTTCTTATAATTCAAAAATATTCTGTTTATTTATTAAAACTTTAATTAACTAAAAAAAATTTTGTTATACGACCTCCAAGAACAGGTTTTTCATCTTAATGAAACATTGGAATGATTTTCGGCAGTTGTTTGATTGATGGGATGTTTAGCATACGTTTTTCCCATTCCCGTTTCTTTGTTTGACAGTTTGCAGTTTAAATCGGGACTTATATTACATTGTCACATAACATAGTTGAATATTATCTAACAGTACGTCCCCCCCCCCTCACTCCGCGACCATACAATGCACAGGAGGAAGTAACATCGTTTCAAAAGAAGGAAGTCTAGGATGCAGGAAAAAATGATCACGTGGTTATTTTCATTGCTCGATGGTTTTTCGAAATTCAGAGAAATGGTTTTGCAACTTGGATGCAAATTTGACGATTGGCTTAAAGCAGGCGTCAGCAATTCGCCGCTTTTTCTTTAAACTGCTCACTTGCAATCGCAGGAAGTTTGAAAAACGTACTTGGAAATAAATTAAAAATAAAAATAAAAAAGTCATCGGCTAATTTCTACGAACTATATCTGCTATTGGCCAATCCTACTTCTTGCACCAAAACACGTTTAGGTGCCAACATATAAAACTTGGACAGATTTCCGGAGATCGCTCAAAATACTGTTGGTCAGCTACGGTAAACCAAGTGCAAAATCAATGCAAGTAAATCATCTGAGCAGGTAAAAGCAACAATATTTATAAATAACTTGATGACTTTTATGCATGCAATTAGTAAGACTTCAGTTGGTTAAAAATGTTCGTTTTTAGAATTTGTAAATTTTCCAAAAATATATTTTTTTCAAAAATAATGCTTTGAAATAATTATTTCACATCATTAGCTCTCAAAATAAGCACGATAAAAATAGTGGTTTTAATATACAAACTTAAACGGACTGTTACATTCCCTTTGTCGCCTGAGCAATTAATACCTTTACAAATAAATCCTTTTATTGACCAAAATCTTATCTAATTGCCTCTAACCTAAGAGGAACCAAATTTACAACTCCGCCATAAAGTAGAATAGTTAATTATTCCAAATATTTGTGATCCTGTTCTGTTCTTTTTTGCCTTGACACCTTCCAATCAAGGTTTTGATCGAACGGACACAATCCTTTTTAATGATTCTAGGTGGCACACAAATAATAATCAGAGGCTCCACATGGGCGAGAAGTCCATCAAATTGTCAAGGATTTTTTCTAAAAAAGGCGATTTTCAATTAGGTTTCAATTAACAGTCAGTTGAGGCCCAATTTTAGTTGGTAGTCAATGCTGTGTTTTTGATGAATCCAGATTCGTAATTAAGTAGTTTAACGCAAAATACCAGAATTTTTGAAGAATTAAGTTAATGTACATATTTTTACGAATATTATTGCAGAATGTCAGGTTCCGAATCCGATAATCGCGTAGTTGTTCTTGCCTACAGCGGAGGTCTTGACACGAGCTGCATTTTGGTGTGGCTGCGTGAGCAAGGATACAAGGTTATTGCTTATTTGGTAAGGCATTATATTCAGGTCAAGTTTATCACACAATTGATTATTTTTCAATTAATTTTAATTTTCTTATATATATTGCTTTTAGGCCAATATTGGCCAGGATGAGGATTTTCCAGCAGCTCGTGAAAAAGCTATCAAATTGGGGGCTATTAAGGTAATAACTGAAAGTATTTCTGCCAGAAAGAAATTGCGTTAAGTTTTGCGAATTGTATTCCCCTCTCCAAAAAACAAATAATACTTTTGCGTATTTTTAAAACTGTGTAGGAAAGATTGCTTTTGAATAGCTTGATGAAGTTTAGTTTTTATGCAATTTTGCTGCTTTGGAAACTTCTATTTTGCGCCATATACATGTACCGTATAATATTATTAATAATAATTCATATGCATGCTTATAATAATGTTTGTCGCTACAAAAAGCTATTTTTATTCTTCTGAACTCGACACTCAGGAAATGATATTAAGCAATTTTATAGCGATGTTTACGTCCTGTGTGCAGTTCTTATAAATTGTTGACCGGCGATTCGTCGAGATAAAGGG
>JAQIXS010000907.1:0-36886 GCA_034700785.1 Rossiulus vilnensis | reverse complement strand
GTGATGTCACATTAGCGAACCACCCCCCCACCCCTTGGTCACAAAAAACACAACCCACCCACCCCCCCAGGTGTGACATCATTTATGGACGGCCCCTTATATTATTTCAAATTTTATTTATAAGCACTGGATCGAAAGTGATACCTGTCATAAACACAGGTCAGCAGTAAAAGCAAAATACAGTGAAACCTGCCGAATTGACCACCTGATGATCCTGATCATAGTGACCGATTTTTTAAGGTCCCTTGAAAAAGCCTAGCCTATAACGCCAATTCTAATTATTTTCCAATATACCGACCACCTGATTACGCTGACCGATTTGGTCTGGTCCCTTGGGTGGTCGATATAGACAGGTTTCACCGCACTATTTATTTTTCAGTTTCCAGTTAAAATTCGGAAAATGAACTACTCCCTCTCTGTCCGGCACTGTCCGGTTTTTTCCGAATACCTCCCTTCCCCGGACGTCCTTAATGGAAGACCCCTTGGTCGAAGTGTACTTGAAATATCTTATTTAGTGAAATTAAAACGGCGACTCGTCAACGTTTGAGTGTATACCCGCAATTGCAAAACAATAATAAAATAAAGAATAAAATCTGAGAGTATGTTTGACTTCATTTATGAGAAAAACCTTGTTTCTCGTATATGTAGCGCAAAATAACGGTTAAATTTGGTCTGATATGGCAACTAGGACAATCCCCATTTCCCACATCCTTGATGTACTATAAATAATTTACATTTAAACAATTTTACACCTACATGCAGCCCTATGCAGAAATAGGGATGAATCACTTGCAGTATTTTGGATTTTTTTATATAAATAAACTGGCCAATTTCAAGTATTATAAAATGGGTAAGGCACTATCAGACGACCAATTCAACACAAAACAACATCATATTTAGCAATGAAAATATCGGGTGTATTTCTCGAAATACTCTTTCACTCAGTCTTAAGCCTGCTAATTTTCAAAAAAAGAAAAAAAAGTGCATTTCTAGTCAAATGGTGAATATATTTAATCAATGATCGGCACATAACCTTATCTACAAGTCTATTGAAAAACATGATTGTCCAATTTTGAAATGTTAAATCCATTTTCGTGTAATGTCAGTATAGTCTCCATCGACAATTTCATAATTTTCTATTGGAGGTGTCTGTGTTGGCCCAATAGCTTTGAATGGGAGAAGTAACGAATCTGGCTGAAAATTTAGAAAAATTGAAATCTATGTGCAATAGACATTTTGTAGAAGTTATCATGCAAAATAAATTCAGAGCGTGTTGTCTGGGTGGCATCACTAGGCGTATATAGCAGTACGTGTATCTTAGTAAATAATAAATCAGTCCATGATTTATATTTATAACGGCTCAAATGGTTATGTGAGGCCACCCATCAAAACTTCAAAACACACCTAAATTACACAGCACTACAATTTATCGAGCTCTTTCACACACACGACAGAACATTTACTAATTACCTGAAGGGCTTCTTGGTACAGTTCATCAGATACGAGTTTTAGTTCGTCGAGAGCTTTTGTCTGAGCAGTCATTAACCTGTCGATCATTTCCATTTCTTTAACGTGCTGATGGTTTTTATACCGGGTCCATTCTTTGAAAACAGCTACCCTCTGATCGATTTCTTCGGATGACAAGTTCGGCAATTTTCTTGCCCGTAAACTACAAAGGAAGAAAATGCATACGTCAAACTTCCATTCCAACAGGAAAGCTCACTGTAATGCAATGAAGGCAATTGGTTCTAATGAAATAAATTTTTAAGATGAGGACTAATAATGTGCAGTCTTGGAGTTTCGTTATAACGGCTTTTCTTTGACGTCTGTTTCATTTTATAGCCTCTAATGATCCCTCCGTACAGTACTTACCTCTTCTCCTTTATTAGCTTGGGAAGCACCTCATATTCGTCAATTGGCTTCATCTTATGCCCAACATTTTCCAGTTTCTTGATCTGTTTCTCTATTTTCCTCTTCTTTCTGTCCTCTCTCATTTTTATCACGGCAGGGTCAATTTTTTTCCTTTTCTTCAGTGGTTCAGCACTAGAGTAGAATCGTTCGTACTATGAGTTGAATATCAATTGAAGGAGCGTATCGAAAACTAGAATATATTGAATCAAAACCAATCAGAGCTGTTCGGCTTATAGATTGCTCCTTCCAGCACGGAGAAATTCCACATAAATGCCCAGTGGAAAGCACATGAGCCATGGCCAGGAAAGACCAATTGCAAAACAGGTTCTTTCATCCCTATTGGTCCTTTTCAATTCCCAGTATATTCTAGTTTTGAACGGCCTTCAAGCCATACACTGTGCATTACCTCAATACTGGAGAGATTCGAATCATAAGTGGAAACGAATTGGCGTGAATGTTTCTGCATACGAGGGATAATTCGTTCGTCCATCTAAAAACAAATACATGTTTATCGAAAACATATTCAAGTTTATAGGCTAACCAATCCAATTCCTGGTCGCCTAATTCGGTTATTACATTCATCAGGATTTCGCCTACCTCGGCAACGAATTACCAATCAGCATCCTTGCGAGTGCCATCACGAAACAACAGTTTGTGCGTTTCGATAGATAATTTCTAACGTGGTTTATCACGAAATATATTTTCAAAATTACCAAGTAACATCCATGGCACGAAAAATTTCCAGAATGTGTAGAACGCCGATTTCGCCGTGCAATCGCTAGATGGCGACTGCATCGCATCCAATGACGTCATCCTTGTCGGTGATTGGCCAAGATGTCTTCATCTGTTCGATTTGCCATGGCAACCGTGGAAGCACGTGACCAATTTCCCGCCAAATTTTCCTGTTCTTCTCCGTAGAACTAGAATCACTTGTTCCAAACGTCAAACGTTTGATGAATAGGATGATTACTTGTGTTATCCAAATTATATTTTAATATTTATAAAATGGCTCAGCGAAGTGGGGGCGGATTTCCGTTTAAATTCAACAAAAATGCTGACAACAACAAGAGAGAAGATGGGCTGTTCTCAAAAAGGTATAAAACTATTTAACTTATTTGTTGTAGATTGGAATTTATCCACGAAGCTGTAAAGCATCCTCAAGTGAATTATTTACAGCCTTTTACAATGCTGTTCCAGCTCTCCAAAAATTATTGTCTTTGAGTGTTCAAATCTAGTTTAGTAATTTAGACGTCGCTGAAGTTTTGAAGTTCACATTTATACTTGTAATGTAGTTACAACTGCACAATGCAATTTACTAAACGTTTCACTTTTAAAACACTGCATTCAGTTGACTGGATAACTGAATCGTTATAAAACATTACTAAGATAATCATGGTAAGAAAAGATTACCATACTAAATTGTAATTCGATCATTACGATGTCAGTCTGCTCATGACAAGAGTAACAATAATAGGTTTCAGTGTAATCGAAGCAGTGTCATTCGAACTTGTGTATCATAAGTGGTTATAAGGACTCTTAATCCTTAAGTAAATTATTTACAGCGTTTCACAATGCTGTTCCAGCGTCACAAATTATTGTCTTTAAGTGTTCAAATCTAGTTTAGTAATGTATATGTCGCTGAAGAAAATTTATACGGTGAATGATGTTGTTGTAACTACACAATTAATGCAACTTACTGTACGTTTCATTTTTAAAACATTGCATTCAGTTGAC
This sequence comes from Rossiulus vilnensis, assembly GCA_034700785.1. Taxonomy (NCBI): domain Eukaryota; kingdom Metazoa; phylum Arthropoda; class Diplopoda; order Julida; family Julidae; genus Rossiulus; species Rossiulus vilnensis. Next base: position 33,241 of record JAQIXS010000907.1, on the reverse strand, counting down.
TTGATTAATAAATCATAAAATAATTTTTAAAATCATTAAAGAACGGTATCAAACTCTGCTCATGCCATAGTGATTTTTATAAATTGTTATAAACGTTATATAATGGTTATAATGTCTCTTATTAAATCCATGGACCGAGGCTATAATACTGGTACTTCAAAGCGTTTAAAAAAACGATATCAAACTGTGTTGATACCTTAGTAATTTTTACAATGTTTACCATATTCTAATTGCAGTAATGACACCTCTGAAAAACGTTTATCTCAAGCCCTCCTCAACGACAAAATTGATAGCAAATTCGGATTTGAAAGATACAAAGATTCGGCCGAGCGCATAGGATGGCTCGTCAACATGCACCCTGTGAGCAATTTGTTTTTTAGTTATAATATGTACCAAATTTCTGGTGCTGTCTTTTTATTTTGTTTGCGATGTACATGACTCCAGGCTTGCTTCATTTCATCATGGACGCTTGCTCTCCCGCTTTAGAATGAAATTCTAGATGAAGATAAAAGGCTGATAAGTGTTGTAGATTATTATTTCATCCAAGAAGACGGCAATCGGTTTAAAGTTTCGCTTCCTTTTAAACCGTACTTCTACGTTGCCACGAAGAAAGGCTGCGAAAACGAAGTGGCCACTTTTTTAACCCGAAAATTTGCCGGGAGTGTGGTTGGTGTGGAAGTGGTCAAAAAGGAAGATTTAGATCTGGTAATCCATTTCTCCTGGTGTCCATGTGATGAAACTGCGGAATGCAATAGTGTTTAATTTAAATTTCACGTCTTTGTTTTAAGACTAATCATTTAGTTGGGCTGAAGCAGACTTACTTGAAGGTGTCGTTCTTGAACATAAACGACCTGATTAAAGTGAAAAGGGATATTTTTCCAATAGTGAGGAAGAATAGAAGCAAACAAAATGCATCCAGTGTTTATACTGACATGTTGGCTAGGTACTTCATACTTGTACTAATATAAAAGAAGATTATACATGCTTACCTCGGAATTTAACCTGGTTGTGCTTTGAACTTCAGCAACTTTTCAACGGGAGATGAACTTCAGCCAAGTGGGAAAAAAGTATCCGATCACTTGGAAAGTCTTATTGATATAAGGTAGTTCATTAATCAGTTAATTTTATGCTGGTTTGTACGGTTAGATTTTATGGAATTTTCATTGACAATATATATTATTATTTTCGCAGGGAATATGATGTTCCCTATCATGTTAGGGTCGCGATCGATCTGAAAATATTTGTAGCACATTGGTATACAGTGAGTGTACGTGGAGGAATGAATCCTGAAATCACAAAAAAAGAGGATATGATCGATTGGCCAGACATCATTGTTCTTGCCTACGATATTGAGACCACCAAATTGCCATTGAAATTTCCAGACTCAAGTACCGATCAAATTATGATGATTTCATATATGATTGATGGACAGGTAAGCCACGTAGTTTTTTTGTTGTTGAGATTTTAAGGTTTATAATTCCTGGCAAGATTTACAGTAGTTACATGTAGCATATTTGTCAATTATACAAATCACCGCCCAAAATGAATGTGGCTTAAATTTAACCTTATTTTGGATATTAATTTATAAGTAATTTTTGATGTAAATATTTCTTTTTATAATTTAGACAAAAAAGTCTATAATATTTGGATGGTCACCTTACAGTTGCAATATATTAATACATGTATTCCATCTTTAGCGCTGAAATACATCCGTTAGTATCCCTTTGTCACGTAACATTTCTGTAACATTTCTAATCAAAGGGTTATCTCATCACAAATCGAGAGATCATTTCTCACGATGTGGACGATTTTGAATACACACCAAAGCCAGAATTCGAAGGCCCGTTTACGATATTTAATGAGGCGAACGAAAAGGAACTGTTAAGCCGATTTTTTGAGCACATCCTGGAAGTTAAACCTCTCGTCTTCGTAACGTACAACGGAGACAATTTTGACTGGTTTGCAATATTTGTTTTTAATTGAGCTCTGGATTGTAATGACTATCATTGCGGAGATGTATAACGATTACACGTCTTGGATAAAATTTAAATTTCAGGCCATTTGTTGAAACCAGAGCTGCCCATCACGAGTTGGACTTAACCGACGAAGTAGGGTTTTCTCGAAATAAAGAAGGGGATTTTACCTGTCGCCCATGTATTCACATGGACTGTTTAAAGTACGGCGCGAATGTCCGTCTTTAATTATAAAATAAAATTGTTACGCTTTTAATTACGTTGGTTTGCAAATTCGCCTTAATTAGGTGGGTCAAACGGGACAGCTACTTGCCGGTTGGAAGTCAAAACTTGAAAGCCGTTGCTAAGGTAAGAAACCGAAAAAGTTATTTGCGTGCTCTAGAAGTAATCGTGGCATTTCGATCACTATCAGGCAAAACTACGGTACGATCCAGTGGAACTTGATCCGGAAGATATGTGCCGCTTAGCTAGTGAACAGCCTCAGGTTCTCTCCAATTATTCCGTCTCCGACGCCGTCGCAACATACTACCTGTACATGAAATATGTACATCCTTTCATATTCGCCTTGTGTACCATATTGCCGATGGAGCCTGACGAAGTCCTTCGTAAAGGTTCCGGGACTCTGTGCGAGGCCCTGCTAATGGTGGAAGCTTACCACGTTAATATAATTTTTCCCAACAAACAAGAATCCGTGCTAAATAAGATGACTGACGATGGCCACGTTCTCGATCAAGAAACCTATGTTGGGGGCCATGTTGAGGCCTTGGAGTCTGGAGTTTTCAGGGCGGACATTCCTTGCAGGTTCAGAATGGTAAATGCTGATCGAAATTTGGCCATAATCGTACAGTTAACGTCTTCACGTTAAGACGTGCGCATTTCTCTGATTCCAGGTGCCAGAAGCGTTTCAATCCTTGATCACCGGGGTCAAAAGAACACTGGAACATGCGATCGTTGAAGAAGAAAAGGTGGCGTTATCCGATGCAGTCAATTTCGAAGAGGTATATTTTCAGGAAAAAAATGCGTATTTTTCATGCGTTAGAAGTTTAGGCCAGCACTTAATTTACTTACTGCAATTAATTTAAGATTTGCGAGGAGATCACCGAAAAACTGGTCTTGTTGAGAGACACTCCAGCACGTTTGGAAAAACCCATCATCTACCATCTGGACGTGGGAGCCATGTATCCAAACATCATCTTAACAAACCGTCTTCAGGTACCCACTTGAGATAAAATGCAAATCGCCGTTAGTTCGTTTAAAATGACTTTCGTGTTCTTGATAGCCATCTGCCATGGTTAATGAGGTGATCTGTGCGGCCTGCGATTTCAACAGACCCGGAGCTACCTGTCAAAGGAGCATGCCGTGGACGTGGCGCGGAGAATTTAGTACGTATCACATCAATCTCATTGTTTTATAAACGTTTTTCCTTTAAAATTATTTAATCGGATTCAAACGTTTTTTGCATAATAATAATGTGTATGGTGTTATAGAATCGAATAGAAGTGTTTTCTGAAATGTTTTATCATCGCATTGTTTTCAGTGCCGGCAACAAGGGGAGAATTTCAGAGAATTCAGCAGCAACTCGAAATGGAGAAATTCCCCCCGTCTCCATTTCTCCCAAATGGTCCACCGAGAGCGTTTCACCAGCTTAACAGAGAGGAGCAAGCCGATGTAGAAAAGAAGCGCTTAGCTGGTAAAAAAATAGTTGATCAGGTTGTTCGGTTTCAATTCTGTGTAGTTCGTCATTTCTTAAACGTGACCCGATTTCTTAGATTACTGCCGTAAAGCCTACAGGAAAGTACACATCACCAGAGTTGAAGAAAGACAACAAACTATTTGCCAGCGTGAGAACTCTTTCTACGTTGACACAGTCAGGGCTTTTCGAGACAGGCGATATCAATTTAAAGGATTGCACAAGGTGATTTTTAACTCAGTACCCTACTAGCAGCAAGTGATATGCCATGTGGTAAGGCGATGTAATCCTTCAACCCAATATTATTCGGTGATTGCCACCTTAATGGGGTGGACACCAACATCATTGTAAAATTGAATTTCATGCATTCCTTTGGAAGAGCATTCCAACATCTAATGGCATGCAAAAAAAATGACCAGTAGTACGGATCCGACTGTGCTCCGAGTTCCATGAGCGGGTTGGAATGACAGTTTCTACCACTTCGGTGGTTTTCACAGCATTGTACGCTTTTTTTCCACTGAAAGAAAATCTGGAGAAGTCTGAATTCACAGAAATTCAACTAACATTTCAATTTAACAATGGTGATGGTGCCCATCCTAATGCGGTGGCAATTGCCCAATGAATTGAATTGAAGACTTACACCCCTTATCACATGGCAAATCCTTACTGAGAGCAGAGTGTTGAATCGAATCGTATATTCCATTTCCATTTCAGGTTTCCAAAGGAAAAGTGGCCGAAGCAACGGCCAAAGGAGATGCGGCAGAAATTAAATCTGCAAAGAACAAAGAAGTATTGTACGACTCTTTGCAGCTGGCCCATAAGTGCATTTTGAATTCATTCTACGGTTACGTCATGAGAAAAGGGTACGGTGCTTTCATTTTGTCGATTGCATACGAGTCCCGGTTTAAGACATTACTAAACGTTTTCTTTTTTTTACAAATTCCAGGGCTCGTTGGTATAGTATGGAAATGGCTGGTATTGTCTGCCACACGGGGGCTAATATAATTACTCGAGCAAGAGAGCTCATTGAACAGATCGGGTCAGTATGAGTATTGTTAAATACGGTAAAATTTTTAAAAAAAGTTTAAATTAAACGATTTACAAGATATGTGAAATCGAACACGACCAAGATGGTAATATTTTTTGGAAGAGTTTAATTTTGAAAGTTTTTTACGTTAATTACCATCTAAAAATTTAAAAAATACGGAATGATCAAAATGAAAATCGTACTGTATTATCTGTTTTCTTATTCACGCTTTCATTGTGTTATGCTTGCGTTTTCAGTCGGCCCTTGGAGTTGGATACTGATGGCATTTGGTGTATTCTGCCGGCTTCTTTTCCCGAAAATTTCACAATCCGGACAAAAAATCCAAAGAAGGCGAAGCTGACCATCTCGTATCCTGGGGCGATGTTAAATTTGCTTGTGAAGGTACGAATTATTTAAAAAGCCGATGCTTAGACGACTAGGATTTTGGTACTGTCATCATCGATGAATTCGAGCCCTTTCAACATTCGTCTTAGGAACACTACACAAATGACCAATATCAAGAGCTGGTTGACCCGGAGAAACTGATTTACGTTCAACGAAGTGAAAATTCCATATTTTTCGAAGTGGACGGTCCATACTCGGCCATGATTTTACCTGCGTCGAAAGAAGAAGGCAAAAAGTTGAAGAAAAGGTAAATCGAAGTTTTCCAGCGTCACGTTATTCGTGTATTTTTTTTTTTTGTAAACCCTTTAGCAACTTTTATTCTTAAAAAAGATATGCAGTGTTCAACTTTGACGGCTCTTTGGCCGAGCTCAAAGGTTTTGAAGTGAAGCGTCGCGGGGAACTTCAACTCATCAAGATTTTTCAATCCTCCGTTTTCGAGGCCTTCTTAAAAGGAAAGACATTGGAGGAGTGCTACGCCGCCGTTGCCAAAATAGCGGATTACTGGCTGGACGTTTTGTACAGCAAGGTGCGGATCACATTTAGAACAAACATCATGCCAAGAAAAGGTGATAATCACGCATGTCAAAAATGGCTTGTTGTGTATTACAGGCGTCCAACATGCCGGACAGCGAACTGTTCGAACTGATTTCGGAAAACAGAAGCATGAGTCGCAAACTGGAGGATTACGGCCGGCAAAAGTCCACTTCCATAAAGACCGCTCAGCGTTTGGCCGAATTTCTGGGAGACCAGATGGTCAAAGATGCAGGACTGAGCTGCAGGTTTATCATTTCCAAAAAGCCAGACGGCGCACCCGTGACGGAAAGGTAAGACTAGCAAATCCAAAAGCCAAAATGTAAGGGGTGTACTAAAGAAAATCATTGAATCACAAAAGCGTTTTGCGTAAAGAATGATACGTGTGCACCAGTAGCACCCGGATATATCAACGGAATAATTGGTATTTCTGCGTTATGCCAATGCTTACGAATTATCTTGATGGAGTTTTACTTTATAATCCATCAATATTATTTGATAATTGTATCTGCGGTACGTAGTCTAAAGAGGATTTGAAATGTTTCAGGGCCATACCACTGGTCATATTCCAAGCCGAACCGTCCGTTAGCAATCATTACCTGAAGAAATGGCTTAAGATGCCTGCCTTGAGCAGCTTTGACATCAGAGACATACTCGACTGGGACTATTACATCGAGAGGCTCGGCAGCACCATTCAGAAAATCGTCACCATCCCCGCTGCGATCCAAGGGGTTTGTACGAATTGCCATTTTCAGCCTGCTAATTTACTAGTTTTTACTACGGAAAAAGTCTTTAATTTAAATGAACGATGACCCGATTGTTAACTAAATCCGTTTGCTCGTATTTTGCAAGAACCACAGCCTGCATTACGATAACAATAAAATGAACATAATTCAACTGCTGTATTTGTGCAAACGTTTCGTGCAAAATACGGCATTTTATAACAAACAACAAAAACGGTTTTATTCCAGCGAATTAAATAAAAAAGGGGGAAACTGCAATGAATATTCATTTTTACATTAGAGGAATTGTATTTTTTTTGGTGTACATATATATATATATTTATATAAAAGTCTGCACTTAAATTCAACGTAGTTAATTTTTTCTGTCAGGATTTCATCATCGATTCTTGCATTTACAGGTGCCCAACCCCGTTCCGAGAGTGGCTCATCCGGTCTGGCTGCACAAAAAGCTGCTGGAAAAAAACGACGTCTTGAAACAGAGGCGCATCAACGAGATCTTCGCGATAAAAGAGAAAGACCGGAACGACACTCAAGATCCGAACGAAAGTTCACTCGGCGGCGTTGCAGACATCGAGGACCTGCTCAAGCCGGCAGGGAAACCCGCCGCCGCCATCCCCGTTTCGAACAAAAGGAAGAAGCCTGACGATACGCGCGACGAAAACGATCAGCAGAGAAACAACCTGAATTTAACCTGGCGCGAGGCCCTGGGTCCGCAACCTTCGATGGTACTGATTAAACGCTGAAATTTAAAAAGCGCTGAATTACACGAGCCGGAGTAAAGAAAAAAGCTTGAATATTGTGCTTTTAGGACGATTTCGACCAGTGGCTCAGTTATCAGAAGAAGAAGTGGGATTTTCAACTCAAACAGCGCAGAGTGAATCGTCCAAGCCGAACCAAGCAAGGGAACGAACCTTTGGCCTCCAAGAGGCCGAACACCGGCATAGGAGGGTTCCTGCGCAAAGCCCAGCGCACGCTGCTCAATTCACCCTGGCAAATTATTCAGGTGAGAACGCGGAGGTTAAAGAGTATTTCTCTACGACATTGACAAGAACCCCTGCGTTAAATCTGTGGATGTGCTGTCAGGTGCTGGAAACTTCACGGCCGGGTGTGTTTAATTTGTGGGCATTGCTGGACAACGATTTGCACCTTATCAAGCTTAACGTGCCCCGCATCTTCTACATTAATCAAAGGACCGCGAAAGAAGGAGAAGGAGAACGTAAGTCTTTGGACCGAGTTGTTTTTGCCACTTTGTTAACTCCAAAAGCATTTTAAAATAATAATTAATAGAAAAAAAATAATGGCGCGGACATTACAAATACCAATTCCACTATAAAACGTTGAAAGCATTTTGAAATTAATGACAATTAATACGAAATAAAGCGCGCACGTTATTATAAATGCCAAAGTTTTTTTAAAAAATCATTCTTAATTCTAGTTTTAAATTTAATAAAGGAGTGATTATTGTCACTTATTACAATTTGCAAAATGTCTTTATTAAAGGTTTGAAATTTGTTTTATGCGATACTTGTCAACGTTAACAAAAAGCAAGAGATTTCTAAACCGTTCTTGATATTTTTAATAATAATTTTAACCGACGGCCCTGTACGGCACAATCTCGTAAGAAATTTTTGCATTTTCAGCGCTTATCTATCCACCGTTAATCATTGAAAGTATTTCAAAATAATAATAATTAATGTAAAATATAAGTGTGGACATTAGAAATACCAAGGTTTTTTTTTAAATATAATTTTAATTTGATAAAGGGACGATTTTTGATTACCTATTCTGATATACGGATGGCTTCATTAAAAGTCTAAATTTTATTTCACTGGATATTTTATGAACTTTGTAAATCATTCTTGACACTTTTAATGAAAAATTCACGAATAAACTTTTGCATTTTTCAGTGTGGAAAAAAGTGAACCGCTTTCTGCCGCGCTCTCACCCAGCTTTCAACTTATACGAATACGCGGTGCCTGAAAACGTCTACAAGGAACACATCAAGTAATTATCATTCGGTGTCATTGGAGAGCTTCCGCTGTCAAATTACGCAAATTATTTTTCAACATTTTTAGCGATTTAATGGCTGATTTGTCGACGCCGGACGTCGAAGGAATTTACGAAACGCAAGTTCCCTTGGAGTTTCGAGTTTTGGTCGATTTAGGATGTGTGTGCATGATTGGAAAAGAGCACGTTCGCCAATTGTCTTCGAGGGTGAGTTTGAATTTTGGACATCTTGCACAATCAGATTGGCATCGTTTTGCCGATGAAAACTGGCAGGCATCCCAGACATACTATATTTCCTATTTTTTTTGTTTAATTATCTTATGTTTTCCCGTATTTTAGCAAAATTTCCTATGTTTTCATTATTTTATTAAGTCATTATTTACGTTTTCTAATATTTTGAAAAATTGTAGGTGTCATTTCTTCGTTCCTTGTGTTCGTAATATTTTCAAGCAAATTTTGTGCAGGAATTTGACCCGAAAATTTATGTTGATAACCGCGGCTTTAAAACGTCTCCCTGTGCACAGGGACACAGTACGTTTCTTCGGCGAATTATACAGAAAAATCCATTATTTATAATTTTTTTTTTCGCAATTGTTCACCTGTGACGATCCTATAATTAACGCTAATCAAATTTGTACAGAATTGTATTCCAAAATCCACGATTTGCGTTCTTCGTTTTCGAAATTTTTCGTGCCTCGGGCGTTCTCATTATTTGATGTTCTTCAGGCATTTCTTAGAAAAATTTGCCAAAATGCATAATTCGCAATGAATTTTCGACACCTTTATTTTTTCTAAAAAAAATAGTCGGGAATTTTGATTTTATAATTATTTTGAAAATGTTTGCAAAAATCGCCGCAGCCACGAATTAAATTTAAAACGAATACGACGATAATTTATTTATCCTATACATTTGTTGGGGGAAAAAATCCTGCGTTTTCCTAAATGAACCGGATTTAATGCCGGTTAAAATCTACGGTACGCGTAATGTTAAAATTCGTCAATTGTCGCCTGATCCATCTCGTAATGTTTAGGACATGGACAGTTTCGAGCTGCAACAGTTGGATTTCAAATCTCTCGTCCAACACGATTATCTACTTCAAGGAAGCATCAAGTATATCTACTTCTACCATTTTGCCACGTAAGCGAAACGCCTTCAATTTCACATCCTCTTCCGAGTGGGAAAACCGAATGCAGAAATGTTTCTTTTCAACGCAGGGGTAGCAAGGCAATGTACGGCTTGTTTCTCCCGATGACCAAAAAGGGCTTCGTCTTTGCAGTGGACACGGTGAGAAGCAATCAGATGCCCAACATGGTGTCCCTCTACAACGCCGAAAGGACCAAGAAGTACGAAACATTTTTTCTTAGCTTAAACACTTGTTTCGAATCGCAAACGCTGAAATGCGCGATTTTTAATTAGAATTTCGAGCGGCTCGGATACGAAAACCTTGCCAGATGCAGACCACGTGTTCGATGTCATCGTCGAAACAAACGTGAAGCAGGTAAGTAATCGTCCGATTATCAGCGTTTTGCAAATTTCGATTTCAACTGACGAAACGCAGTATTGACAATACGAGTACATTCGAACCTGGATAAAAGGAAAACCCTCTATAACTGGGATGAATATCTTTGTCCGAGCATTTTTCACCAGAAAAACCCTCTGTAATTGTGATTTTCGTACTTCCTTAAAGCACGTTTACCTCTGTAAGTGGGATTAAACTTTTAAATACACGAAGACTGTATTATGGTCTGTAAATTTACGCCTAATAAGCGGGCAATTTTTAGACAGTCCTGAGAGATCCCGTTTATCCAGGTTCGACTGTAAATTGGATTCCAGCGATATTAATTCCACTAATTCAAAAATTGATTAAAAAGGTATACAAGGCTCTGCAAAGACATCTTCACTCTTACAAAGATGAAAAAAGAGGACCAACATTTCTAGCGGTTCAGTCATCCATAGGTATATCTAAGACTTTTGTAAAAATTGGCATGTTATCAAAAACTACTTCTCAACCAGTTAAATTCCGTGAACTCTACTAATATGCCCTTCACTCATTTGCATGTCGGTGTTAAAACATTTATTAAGTATCATAACTTACAACTTATTAATTTATTGATTGATAGATTACCGTCAGTTAATAAGTCTGATGCCCGGAATGGGAGATTTTCCAATCGTGACAGTTCATGTCTCCGATCAGTGAGAAAATTCACGTTTTATCATTCGTTCTGTCGTATTAATTTCTACTTTAATAATTTCCAATTTTTTTTTTTCAATTCCATTTTCAACGCGTAGCGAGAATCTGTACAACGTGCTCGATTGGCAGCGTGTCGGATCTAAGGCTATGCTCCGTCATTATCTCAACGTCGAATCCACCATCAGCGTAAGTGCGGACAAGTTTCTTTTTACTGGTTTTCGTGATCCCCGGGGAATGTAACGACAGGATGCTTTACGTTGCATTTGCAGACCATGATCGAGCAGAGCCGGTATTTTCACGTTCCGTTGGGAAACCTGCCGCTCGACGCCACGCTCTTCGGAGCCGACCTGTTCTTCGCCAGGCACCTGAAGAAAAGCAATTTCATTTGGTGGTGTTCGCCAACGGAACGGCCAGATCTTGGAGGCAAAGAAGCGGACGATAATAGGCGAGCATAATAATTTTCACCAGGAATTAAAAATTCTTGCAAGGAGATCCAGTTCTTGATGAGAATTTTAAGGATGGTTAAAGATGGGAAATTAGCTCTCGATGTATCATTTTTCTTCAACGGAGTCCTTTCTCCTTCCTCCCCTTGTTTAATTACCAATTATGCCGTATCGAAGAATTACGACAAGTGAGGAACAGCCAGTACACCACATGTATTGCAAATCTCGTGATGTCAATTGTTCAAAAGTTTAATTTCCAAATCTTGGCTTTCTGACCATTTTTTTTTAAATTTCTCTTAATTTATCTATTCTATTCAACCTAAATTTCGTGACCCGACAAAAGCTATTGTCGTTATGCGCTTTTGTCGGGGTGCCCCTAAACTTATACAGATAAGTGCAATTACAAATTTTGAACAGTTAGAAGAACTGAAGGGCGACGGGGAAGGGAAAACTGTCATGGCCGATTACAGAGGTACCGTCCTAGCATTTGCTTGGAAATATTGTGTAAACCAAAAATTAGGACAGCCGACCCCCGGATTACAACCCTGGTGTCCCGAATGCAAGGCAGCGTCAAGGGTGTTTCATTTTAATTTAATCCAGTTTATCCAAAAAATAAAACTGGGAAATGTTAGGCCTTCGAACCGGTTTGCAAAAAAAGTGATTGCACGCCGGGAAAAATATGCATGGAGAAGGATTGAAAACGAATCGTCACCATTTTCAGACTGTTCGCCGAATTTGAAGAAACATCGGGGGTCGAAGTCAACAACCCGGGCGCATATAATTCGGTGTGCATCGAGCTGGACATCGACAGCCTGGCGGTTAACACGCTTTTACAGGTAAAAAAAAAGAAAAATGCATTTTGACGAGTGGAAACGGTGATCTGCCCGAAGCTATCGGCACCGATTCGCTAAGAAGTGAAATTCGTAAATCCTAGTCACAAAACATTCACGAGCTGGAGGGAACGAGCTCTTCGGTGGCTTTCAGCGCATTGCCCCAAGTATCGTTGGAAGACATGATGAGTGGACTGGGACCGGCAGCGAATCTAGCGAGTTACGACGAAACTGCGCTCTGTTCGGGATCTTTTAGGTGTGTTAAATTAAAATGCCGCCCCCGTTTTCGCAACTTGGCATTAACTCGAGAACCGTTACTCGTTTTACAGAATTCTACGAATAATGGTGCAGAACTGGTTGCGGGACATTTCTCATTTCAACAACGTTTTTGCCGATTACCAGATAATACATTTTTACAGGTACGTGATATCGAAAAGTCTTTCAGCCTCGAGTTTGACCTGTGTCACTAACTTTATTTTCATTTAACTCTAGGTGGTTAAGATCATCTCAAGCTTTGTTTTACGAACCGGCCTTGCGACGCATTCTGCATGGCCTCATGAAGAAGTTGTTCATGCAGCTCATAGCCGAATTCAAGCGCCTGGGGGCCAACATAGTCTATGCCAATTTCACGACCATAATTCTGTGCACGAAGAAGCACAAAATGATCGACGCCTTGGCCTACACGGAATTCATCGTCAACAACATCCGCAACAAGGAGATCTTTCAGAGTTTGGGCATCGTGTTCAAGCAGGGCTGGGAATACCTTCTGTGGCTCGGACCAGTGAGTATTATCTCGGAACGTCCATAAAAACGAATGTACACGAGAGACTGTTAAAATTCGGCAAAATGCTAAATATTGCGCGATGGTTTGCTCAAGAAAATCCTAAAATCAACAAACCTATCGTTTGGATGATAATGGGCATAGCTTATATGTTTTACGAAAATACTCAAACAATATGACATAGAGCAAGATATTATTTGATTGACATGACATTTTAAACAAAAGTAATGAATTCGCAGCTCTTTAAAATCCTACAACTAACATTCGTTGTCATTTTTTCAGTCAAATCACGGAGGCATCAAGGGCAGATTGAGCGAGAGCACCGAGAGCCAGAGTACTTTACAGGAAACTCAAGCCAGCAGGAAAACTACGAACGACGAAAACTCCGATAGCGAGGATGAGCAACAAGAATCGATGCAGACAGAAGATCTGACTGGAGTGAGCATCCCATCTGCATTCGAAAAGAATTGAAGACACATCCAGAACAGAAATGCGATCAGTTATAAAAATGCCACATATTGTCTCTTAACCCAGCCCACGGTGGAGATGAACTGGAACCTTATTCAGTATTTACCAGAAGCGGCAGCCTGCCAAGAAAACTTCACCAACACCGTTGCCAGCTACATCAGCGAAGTCTACCAGAGGACTTACGAGGAACACGTCGGGATCGAACCAGGAAGTACGCCGGTTCGGAGGAGGGCCAATGCGTCGCAGACTCAAACCGGCGGCAGCACGGACCCCAACGACATCAATTCCAAGATAGACAACTACGCCCGAGAATTTCTAACTGGAGAGATGACCCAGAAGTTGTTTTTGTAAGACATTTCAGATTTCCACAACTGCGATTCATAGCACTAAATAATCCACCATGTGATCACCACTCAAATATGGTCGCAATTTTCTCCCAGTATCACGGAAAGAATTCACAAGAAGCTTCCGAAAACCAAGGACACCAACAGCATAGCTAGCTGGAAGAACGGTTCGTCTACCAACGTAATTAACCCAGCACTGGAATTCGTGAAATCCGTGTGCAAGGTAAAGTGGTCCATTTCTACATCCTCGTTTCCGCCGAATTCGATGTTGACGAAATCGAATTCTGCCACAGGTTCTATCGCTCGACGGCGCAATTGCCGACCAGGTCATGAAACTGCGCCGCGATCTTTTGAAACTGATAGCCATTGGAGAATTCAACGAAGAGGCAACTTGGCGAGACCCCTGCATCTCGTATGTGCTGCCAGAGGTACTGTGCTTCACTTTTACCGATGAGATAATGTCCACTCGTTAAACATTTCAATTATTCACGGAAATAATACTTTTAAGGTCATCTGTAAAGTGTGCAACCATTGTCGTGATTTAGACTTGTGCAAAGATGTTAATATCGTTGAAGATTCCAACGGGGTGTAAGTATTCCGAAATTGCATTTTTGTGCAACGCGTTCATTTGAATTATTTTGTTCTTTTTAACTAACCTAATAAAATCGTCCAATGTCCGAAATTTTCTTTTCAGCCCCGCATGGCAGTGCCCACTGTGTGAAAACATATATCCCACATGCGATATAGAGTCCATGTTAATAGACTGCGTTAAAAAGAAGTCCATGGCATACGTATTACAAGACCTAAAATGCACGAAATGTCGACAAGTAAGCCACGAATGATGCAGTTTTAAGCAGTTTCGCACTTAAATTTTTTAAATTCCAGCTAATTACCTTTTTTTTTGGTTCCAGATCAAACTGGATAACATGTCTAATAATTGCCTGTGTGCTGGAGGATATTCCAACCTCCTATCTAACGAAGATTATGGACAGAAGTTGCGAATATTTCTAAACATAGCTAGGTAAATTCATTCCCCCCTTGCATGTTTAATTGTGCAATTTTATCGTGTTTATAATTGCATACACTCTTTTATAGTGAATTCCAAATGCGAATGTTACAAGAGATTGTAAGCTGGTTACTGAAAATGAATCCTGACATGTGATACAGATTTTAACGCTACATTCCTTTTGAGAAATCAAGTTTTTATAATGGCATGCATTTGATTTGTATACTTTTTAAAAAAATAAATAAATCTGATTTATAACTTACTCTTTGTTATGATTTTATTTCAATTGTCTATTACTCATTTCTTCATTACAACTCGGAACTCTACTTGAATTAAATATAAAGCTACGAGGTGCTTCACTTCTTCTCGGTCATGTTTATGGGATCGATCGTAGGCTCTAAAAAGATCGTAGTTTTAAATTCCGTCCGATAAAATAGTAAATCTAAGTACTAACGTGCACAGTGTCAAAAGAAAGCATACCTTTGAAATTGAATGCTGGAAATTTTGTGAGGTCAACTCCTTTTCCGCCGCCAAACTGTTTTTCTAACCTATTTAATTCATCTTTGTAATCTTTTTCAATCTGAGGTGATGCCTCAAACAATTTATTGCCCGAAGATCTGTAAACCAGTAACATTTTCATCAATGGTATAAAGGAATATCATAAATTGAAAAATGAATCCCTCCTTCCAAAAAAAAACCACCACCGTACACTGTACTTAACGCTAGAAAAATGAGGAAAAAGCTACAGTAAAATTCTTCCTGCTAGTAAATTTCCTTACTTGCTCTTTTGCGCGTACTCCCTGACTTTGTCAGCAAAGAGTTTTTGGATGGGATCAGAGGCTACCTTCTGAGCTATGTAAGAAGTCACACCGATATTGCGCCGGAAGTACAAGTTGACTGTCCCCCTCGCAAGAATGGACAATTTCTGCACATTGGAAGCTTGCATCCTGCAATCAGCATTAGGAATAGAGTCAATATTCTTCGAATCAACCGCCTCAATATCCCTTATGACCATAAGCAGTCTAGTAGGTTATGAAACGTAAGATGTACATGTACAGTACTAATGTGCTATGAGCGAACTACATTAGTAAACTAAGATTACTTAACGTTGCTTCACGCACATTTACTACGTGCACTCAAACACTTTGAACGTAAAGTGCACATCAGTTAAGATATTGCCAAGATGAGAAACTAGGTTATTACGGAATGTAAAAATCTGAATGTGCAACTACATGTAGCAAGGTTGATTAGGATACGGAATTCTACATAGGGTGATCAAGGTCGATCGTGAAACAGAACCAGAAGACACAGAATTAAGATCCGCAGTCCAAATGCAAAGCGTGAAGCTTAAAATATCGCATGGCAGTGCACGATAACTAAAACGAACCTTAATATCCTCGGTGTTGTTTCCTCCCAAAAAATGAGCTCAGTTACCCCGATAGCAAACTTTGTCCAAAATGGCGAAATTTTCAGAATTCCAGTTAGTGCGTGCGTCTGGCAGATGGCGCCAGCGTCGCCGCGGATGCACGAGGCCCCATGGCAACGGCGAACACCCCGATCATCCGAATTTATTAAATATAAACCTCCCGTTCGTCCTACGATGGCTTACAAATTGAAAGCCAAAAACGATACTGACGTGCACAAACACCGTGTCGCGAAACGAGGAAATTTGAAGCTGACCAACACCGCACAAAAAACGGGGTTAATTCCAGTGCGCAATTGGAGCGGCGTTCGGATAAACGCCAACATATCTCGCGGGTCATCTCTGGTGCATTTCATTTCAAAGTAGAAGGACTGGAGGTGCATAAAAGAGCAGAGGGAGGCCAGCGCTCGTAATTTCGCCGTAAATTCGGTGAAAAAAAATATGGTGTGCGACATTTGAGTGCACTCGCATTTTCTCGACAAATGTACGTACTTGTGGAAATACTTGGAGCAATGCCTTTGACGACCGAGCTGGAGGAATAACAGCGGCGGCGGCGGCGGCATCCGTACAGGGGTGGCGTAAAGCGTAGGCTCTCCCGCCTTCTGCTCTCTCTCTTCTTCTCTTTCACGAAATAATCAGTTGCTTCTCAACGAGCAACAAGTGCTGACCGATAACGAGAAATATCGCCAACGAACAGTGATGTGCGCGGCGTGAAATTCGCGGATTTTTCTCCGAAAACGAAACACGAAACTACGGTAAGAAAACACAGCTTTTTTTCTCAAAAAAACTTTTAAAAAATGTTCTACTTTTTCGAACGGAACGGCCGAGGAATTCGAGAACGTCTGCGCGAGCGCCGCCACGAACTCGTGCGGAAATTCGAAAAGTTTTTAGGCCTACATTTTGAATATATATTTGAAAATTCTTCTCTTTCTATAAGTGTAAACCTGATTAAGCGTAGTCGAAAGTTTAAGCCTATCGAATAATGTTGTTGATGGAGAAATAATGAATGTTTAAGATACGCAGTGGAACGTTGGGATGCTGTGCACCGAATATTAAAACAGCATTCGACCGAATTGTTTTGATTTACTGTAAAAAAAAAACTAAATAATGTACACGTACAGAACTTCCAATCTAGTTTTTATAAATAGATGCAGGCTCTACAATCCTGTACAATTTAATTCCGATTTGAAAAAAATAACTGCAGTGGAATTAATTAATACAAACAATCCTTGCAAATGTCCATGCAAATGCAGTGAAGTAATGCTTCATAAAAGTATATTTATAAAATTACTTCATAAAAGTAATATTACAAAAGTATTTGACGGAGTTCTTATTAATTTAAAAGAATGTAAATCTATGTGTGTATCAACGAAAAACATCTGTTCCAGTTCAAGATCCCTTCCAGTCTATTTTTTATAATTAGATGTACAACGTAAGTAGCCTAATATGCAGTGCAGTTAATTGATAAAAACAGCTCTGAAACAAACGTCGGTTTTATAAACTGACCATAAGCCTAATACTAATAATAATAGTAGCCTAATACTTCGTAAAACAATAATCTAAATAAATTGTTTATTTACCTAATTATATAAATATTTCATACAGAAGAGGAAGGGTTACCATTACAAAATTTCTGTTTTGCTCAAAGCAATATTTGAATTTTAAAATTTCCTTGCATTTTCATTAAAAAACGACATACACCAGCATGTCGCGTTTGTGTGTTATTGCAAATCTATATTTAGTTGCGTGGAAATAAACCCATTTCAAACTTGTGCTTCAGCAGCTACCTGACCTGGAATAATTTGTTGGTGAATTTTGCAGGCTGGCGTGTGTCTTGTGCTAGTTTTATTAGTTTCCATACTTGGGCATATTTTCGATTAGAGCGCCTGCAACGTGCTCCAATAATGCTTGGAAATGAAAAATATTCAACTACCTTATCAGTTAAGTCAATTTCCTACATTAGCCTAATTAAAAACTCCCAATTTGTTGTACCAAACAAACCGAGGTCCGTTTAAAGAAAAATACAGCTTCATTTACTAATTTTCTCAGATAAGTTTCAACCACTGAGCACAGACTTTAATCAGTCGTTAACGTCGTTTGGACGAATGCTATACTGGATGTGTGATGTGCAAGTGTTTTCATCATTTTATCACATTTAGTAAATTTCAGGCAACTATTCTCCGATGGTCAGTTGAATTTATGACCATTTTCGGAAAATTTAGAAGATGCTCATTTCATTAACCCAACTGCATTGCACACTGATACACCTGGCCACCTAAAGGTATTTTTTGTTCAGCAAGTAAATATCCGAATTAAAATCCGAACAGCTAGTTTTGTAACCAATTTCACTGAAATTCATCATCAGTTTCTCAGATGAAAAACCTTAATACAGCAGAAAAAAACATTTGCATTTTTTGGGACATCTTCATGCCTCTGCTCGTGTCACTATCTTGGAAATTGTTTGCCGCCCTGTTAAACACGGCAGTGATCATCCAGTAAAATCATCAACTATGTCCAAAGGCAGGTTCTGTCCACTTATCATTTGTCAATGTGGAAACCCTGCAGGTCAGGGGAAAATGACGTTTTTAACCTGGCAAAGTCAGGGGATTTTATTTGACTGAAAGCTGCGGGAACCCCGTGTTCTACGCCGATGGCCAGTGGTCAGTTAGTTTTTGACTAATCAGGCAGATTTCAGGCTGGATTAGCTTTTCACTACGAACTTTATAACCTGTCAAACGCTAATGTTTCTGCGTGAGCTTTTAAAAACAGGGAAAAAAACATCAGCTGAAAAAAAACCACTTCTCAGACTTGCTTATCGGCCATGATAAATATGAAAAAAATAAAAATAAAAAACGCATATACAAGACTGTAGTTTCCTCCAGCATAAGTGGCCGTTAGACCTGGAAAGTTTAGCCCTGGTTGGGCTCTCAACTATTTTCAAAACTGTCGACATCGCTGTAAGTACAGCGTAAATGGTGCTTTAACGTTATCTCTTAAATGTTCACACTGCTATTACGTGATACGTTTCTGAGAGTCTGGAATGTCTTTGGTGTTATGCACCCAGAAAACCAAAAAAATGTTTTAAAGTTTAATTCATTTTGGCATCGCATTCTCGCAGGATTCCACGGTGGACAGATCATTGTTGATCAGTACAGTAGATGTATGTACTGATAACTGGGTGTCTACTCGTTTTGGTACCCCAAATTCCATGATTTTCCCACGACTTGTAAAAAAATTTCCATGACTTCCAAAGGTATTTAATAACGATAATGAGCAAATTAATAACATTTTGTAATTAACAAATTACTGAAAATAACTACATTAAAGGGGAATTTAGGTGAATTGAATTGCTGAAATACATTGTGAATAGATGAAAGGAAAAAAATTCCATAACCCTAAAGTAAGTAAGACGTTTCCATGACTTTTATGACCAGAATTTAATTTCCAAACTTTTCATGACATTCATTTCATGACACCCTGTGATATCACTAACAATACCGCTATTAACAGTCCCAAAAACCACTACAAAAGCGATATCACTAAGCATACTGATATCAATAGTCCTAAAAATCACTATAATAGTGATATCACTAAGCATACTGATATCAGTAGTCTCAATAACCACTATAATGATGATATCACTAAGCATACTGATACCAGTAGTCCCAAAAACCAGTATAATAGTGATATCACTAAGCATACTGAAACCAGTAGTCTCAATAACCACCACAATGGTGATATCACTAAGCATACTGATACCATTAGTCCCAAAAACCACCATAATGGTGATATCACTAAGCATACTGATATCAGTAGTCCCAAAAACCACTACAATAGTGATATCACTAAGCATACTGATATCAATCGTCCTAAAAACCAGTGTATGTAATGATTTCAGTACAGAAACAGTGATATCACTAATGTTTATAGTGATCTTTTTACCAGGGCTACCTCTACTCAATTTAATCTGCAAACATACAGGGGATTCTCAGACTATAGCTTCCGGCATCTTCACAGATCAGTATGAAAACGGTGTCCAGTGACCCCTTGGATGAAAAGTGAAACTCAAGAGCGATGAAAGTTTGAAAGTGCTAACAACGTTTTTTTCCCTCCTATAGAAGTAGACTGCACTCGAAAGCAAAGAAACTGGCCCTCCTCAAGGTACTACCGAAAAATGCATTTTGCTCAGCAAGTTAGATATCCAATTTATAGTCGGAATAGTACGTTTCGTAAATAATTTATCAACGCGTTTTAAAAATGCTCCTAATTTGATTTAAACTCCACATCAGTATCTCAGGTGAAATGCCTTAAAACGGCAGTTAAACCATTTGCATATTTTTTGGGACATCTGCAGGTTTTGACCCCTGTCACTACCCCGCATGATGTTGCGATATATTTCAAAATATATCACTTATATCACTCAAAATATGCCACTTAATACACCAGAAATATCATGAATTGGAACTTTTAGGTTAAGTAAGCACGTGATATATCTGAAACTATGCATGCAATATATTTAAAAATTTATTTTAACATGTATGTTAAACTATAATAAATACTATATAACCTTTACATAAAAAACTATATAATAGTTTTAAAATATATGGCAGATATATTACATAAGGTACTAAACGTCCCAATTGATGATATTTCTGGTATACTGTACATCTATTAATGGGTATATTTTGCATATTTTTGAAATATATCCCAACATATATGTTAAACTATAGTAAATAATATGTAACTTTCGCATAAAAAACCGATTAATAGTTTTAAAATATATCGAACAATGTAGGCTCAGATATATTACATAATGTACTAAAACTCCCAATTCATGATATTTCTGGTAAACCTCTATTAATGGGTATATTTTTAGAATATTTTATCACACGTTATCATGTGTATTTTTGAAATATATCCCAACATCATGTGGATGTGAACACGTTTCTGCAGGGAATACCATGTCCTTAGATGAAAGACTTGCAATGATAATGTTTTTTTCACAACTTGTTTGAAACCCGATGCATTTTCTGTACAATTGGTGCGAATCTATATTGGTCTCTCACGAAATTCGAGAGTAATTTTAGGCAATTTAAGTGAATTTGAAGGTGCTTTGAATTGTTCACAAAGCGTAGCAACAGGTGAAACCAAAGAGACTTACAAGTGTATTTTGGAGCTGGAAGTTTGAAATTGGTAACAACTTGATTTCCATGCGAGTTTTAGCGCCATCTGTGTGTGCATTTGAAGCAATAAAAACAAAGGTAGGAAAAAAGCATCTTGGCTTTTTCCAGGAAGTCCTTCAGAAGTATCTTCAAGTACGTAATCCCTGTTATTACGTTGCTCGTTTAGTTTGATGGAAATCAAAAATGTGTGTAACTAAAAAGGCTGTTGACTCCAGTTTTGTAGTGTTATGAATTATAATGAATGCAACGGCGATGTAATGAGAAGAGGACCAGGGGTACTTGGCAACATATTTAATGTCGTTGAATGGTTAAGTGGTTTTTATTAAGTAGATTGGGCATATGCAAGACCACGAAAATCATATCCAGATCTAAATCAACCCCTTTGGGCGATTATCCAACATCACAGATTTCACAGTTGAGTAATTTAGAAAAGAAAAAACATGTTTTCTATGGTAAAAAACGTCTTTTTAGAAGTGAATATTTAGGCTGTTCTTGTCTGTTCAAAACTAGAATATAGTGAGCCAAAACCAATCAGAGATATTCAGCTTATGGATTATGCCTTCCAGCATACCTTTCATCGAAACCATAAACCGTTAACGGTTGTGCTGGAAGGCATAATCCATAAGCTGGATATCTATGATTGGGTTTTTTTTGCTCACCATGTTCTAGTTTATTAATGAACTGGGAAAAAAGTTTATAAAATATTTCAAATAAATATGAGATCTAAAAGCCGAACGTTTCTAAGTTACACCTGGAAAAAGTGAGCCAAAAGGATATTTTATAAGCCCTGTAGCGTCTATTACTGATAATTGATATATTTGTGTGTGTTTCAAACTGTTAATTTTTCTTTCTAAAAAAGATTCGGATAAAAATAATACAAAAACGCATATAATCTATTCAGAACCAGAGATAGGCTATCATAACTCAGAGATAATTCAGCTTATCGATCATGCCTTCCAGCAATACAGACAGCCGAGCAGATGCCCAAGAGATGGAATAGGATTCATGGGACAGGAAAGACTAATCGCAAAACAGGGCTCTTGAATTTTATTGGTCCGTTTGAGTTCCCGGTATATTCTAGTTTGGAACAGTCTGGTTTTATTTAAATTCATCTGCAGATCAGTGCAATAAGCCTGCAAGCTTGACATTCGCTACAGCAAGTAATATCAGTAAAGGTACAGAGATTTTCAGGCATAATTGATTTTTTTTTTTTGAAAAAGTTTGAAAAAGTTTCAATGCAAAAGTGATTAAGTGAAACCGATTAAATGCAATAAGGACTTGGATTTTCTAAATGTTTTTTTCGCAAAATTCAGTTTTTGTGGTGGGGTGGTTGAAATTATTTCGATAAACGTCAGGCAAGGCAGTTTTTGAGAAAAAAAAAATGATGAAAACCCTGGTTATTCCCTAAAATAAATAAACTGCACATTTTTTTGTGTGCAATTTAAACAACCACAGTTTCTAATTATAACAAATACGAACGAAACTGCATCGTTTTTGTTATTCTGCAATTTTTTTTAAAATAATGGTACTTCTTCGCACATAAACAGTGTGAAGCCACAAATTTAACTGTTGGCGACCAATAACATAACATTATTATTTTTTTTTATAAAAGTTCAACTGAGTGCTACTAGCACTCAACATCTTCAAATCGTGAAAAAAGGAAAACGTTTTTCTTTTTTTGTTCATCTCATTTCCCAAACTCGTAAATCCCTAAATTTAACCCTTGCAGGAGTTGCTTCTTTATGTCTTGCGATGAGCTAACGGAAATCAAAGTTTCTATCTGAGAACAATTTTAGACTCTTTGGGGTTGTTTTCGTCATCTATTTTTTTTTCTTTTTTTTTCTTTTTCCAAACTCCATTTTTATGTTGGGTGACAGGTTATGTAGGCTAGCATCCACTACGGGATATTTTTTCCCCATCAGGTTCTTAATTTCGTTGTTTGGAAATCGGCCAAAATGTCTGCCACCAAACCCATGCACCATGGCATTGGCTGCAGGCTGCAGGCAGGGCAAAGCCAATCCTGTAAAAATATACAGTTTGAAAATAGATTTCATCCCAGTTGCATGTCGGTACCGGAGAAGACATGTGTTTTTCTAAAGAAAATCTCAACTTTTCCACTTCCTCCGAAACGTGTGTGAAGGACGGCTTTGTTAAGTTTTTTCAACTGGAGACTTGAAGAATCCTCCTACTTCCGGCGGCCATATTGGGCCTTGCAGGGGACCAGGCAAAGTCGATCAACTCGAGTCAGGTGGTCAACGTTTAGAAAAAAAAATTTTTAAAACGTTTTTTAAACAGTAATTTTTGTTTTTCAATTTTTTAACGGGTTGCACCAACAGATGTTAAGCGAAACTCAAAGTAAACCTCCGGTTAACCCTTGGGTTAACGTGCGGTTAACTGGTTATAGGCAATTTCGGGTCATCTAACCTTTCATTTAACCTACGATGGTGCAACCAGCCCTCATTAAAAATAATTTAAAAACATTTTAACAATAAGTCTTGTTATCAATCTTTAACCTAATCAAAGTGAATCATCATTATTTTCGTTAAAAAAAAAGTACACTTACACGTATTAAGTGTCGGTTGCACCAACAACATCTCCATTTCATGGCCAAAATTGGATTATTAGGGGGACACAATGGCGCAACAGGTGGTATTATTCATTTGCAAATGTGCAACCACACATGGGCTTTATAGTCATGCTACCATTCCCATTGTCAGCAGACATTATTCTCGACCTTGATGCCTTTTGATCAGCTGATGGTTTCTCTGATAAATATCATTTTCATGAAAATTGCGATATTATAACACGTATTAGATCGACAATTCGTCAACTGCCAGTAATGACGTCAATAACGATTGTTCCCCAAAAACTTCACTTTTATATTCATGCAGAATAACATTTTGTTCTGTTTGCATTCGTTATATTTTACGATTTCAAGCTCAGTTTTCACATTCGGTAATCGATTTTTCACGTGTTTTTACACGACCCAAGTTGACCACCTTGATATCTAGACCACCTAACCTGTGTCGACTGAGTTTTAAAGTCTCTTCAAGTGCACATGAGTAACCATATTAAATTAACCGAAGTGAAATTAGTGCTACGTGTATTTGTAGCCTATTTTTTAAGAAAGTGCAGTTTTCATTTATGGTTGGCACTTAGTACGTTGTGGTTTGGCGCACGGTTTGTTTTGTTTTTTGGAAGCCTTTTCAAAACGCGTGGTTACAAGGGGGAGGGAGGGGGTTAAAAAAAAAACTCCTAAAAATGTGGCTAAGTTTGTGTACGTTGCCTTTATGGGGAAAACAATTCCACAAAAACAATTGTTTTTACTAACGTCTAGGCCTACCTTCTGTATTCGTGAATAAAACGTCAATGGTTACAACGTCAGAACTTTTTGTGGTTGGAACGAAATAAAATTTGTGCCTATTTTTCACGTAACTTCTGTTTTAATTTGATTTTGTTTTGGGCACTTAGTACGTTATGGTTTGGCACTCTTCGGGGTGGTTTTTTGTTTGGAAGCATTTTCGACCGGGTCATTCGCTCGATTTGATTACTCATAACGGGATGGTACGGCGTTGTTTTTTATTGTTATTTTTTTATTATTGCAAACAAATAGGCCTAGGTCTGCATTTTTGTTTTGTTTTACGAGTTCCATGTCCTTTTCGTTTTACCTTTTAGACCTACGCGATTTTGGGAGACAGGATAAGCAGTAGGCAGAGAGGGTGGGGTGCAGCCTTCAGGAATTCGGGTTTTTGTAGTTTTGTATATACAACACGTATAGGCGAAATGCAGCTGGAAAAACAGGAATTGGTGAGAGGTACATGGGGTGGGCTGGTGTGCCTCTCTTACACCCTCTGCCTGCTTGCAGAATAGTTTCGGATGGGTAAAAGTAGACAGTCCCCCATCCCCTGCCCACCAGTTTCTGGTCCAGATGCTCCCAGATCATGCTGTTTTATGCTAAACACTGACTTGGGGGCAATGGGATATCTTCACCTTAATTCCTCCTCCTCCTCCTCCTCCTGTCTGGCTGGACTGACTGGTCTTCCTGGTGGAATGATCAGTATGCTCAGTACAGTAGACATCAGTACAAACATACTGAAAAAAATGCAGTGATGTCGTTAACCATACTGATATCAGTAGAAATCCCAAAAACCAGTAT
The DNA here is from genome assembly GCA_034700785.1 of Rossiulus vilnensis. Taxonomy (NCBI): domain Eukaryota; kingdom Metazoa; phylum Arthropoda; class Diplopoda; order Julida; family Julidae; genus Rossiulus; species Rossiulus vilnensis. Next base: position 8,039 of record JAQIXS010000907.1, on the reverse strand, counting down.
ATATTTAGTAATATCAGTAGAGAATCATACTGGGATCACTAAGGTTATACAGATGTCAGCAGAGAATCATACTGGTATCAGTATACAATCTTACTGATATCACTAACAGTCACTAAGGTTAAACAAATATCAGTAGAGAATCATACTGATGTCACTAACAGTCACTAAGATTATACAAATATCAGTAGGAAATCATACTGATATCACTAAGGTTATACATATATCAGTATAGAATCATTCTGGTATCAGTATAATATCACTAAGGTTATACGTAACCTATATCAGTATAGAATCATACTGGCATCAGTATACAATCTTACTGATATCACTATGATTATGCCGATATCATGGGAGAATCACATACTGATCTTTTCTCCAGGCCTTGAAGATCAGACCTCAAACACAACAAAGTTTGTTTTTTAAAAAAAAGCCATCAATTAACTTTGGTTAATTAAGTTTTTTTTTAAAGGCTAGCAATTTAACGGCTTCCCAGCCACCCCCTTAACTCCTTCGAAAAGTAATTTTGGCGAGGTCAAGCATTGGGGTCAAGGCGAATTACATAACGAAACAAACCTTCTGAACCCCTTAGTTACCAAATTAAAGAAAGGAATAATAATGGTAGAAAAATGCTTACCGGTTGTAAAACTATTTTATTTAATTTGCTGTTTTTTCCAAAAATCGAAGCCGTTGCATAGCTGCACCCATAAAGATTCAAGGTTTATGTCAAGGGATCCTAATCAAGGGGTCCTTAACCTGGGTCCGTGGATCCCCTGCGGATCCACAGATATTGATTTCAAGGGGTCCGTGAACTTGGATGGGAAAAAAATTATATCGTCAATTTAACTGCACTTGCGAGCAGGGAAACTAAAGATTTTGAAAAAATAAATGCATCTGGAAAACCTGGAAATCTCAGGGAAATGGATATTGTCTGGAAATGTCAGGGAAATGGATATTGTCTGGAAATGTCAGGGAAATGGATATTATCTGGAAATGTCAGGGAAATTGATATTGTCTGGAAATGTTATGGAAAAGTCAAGGAAATCAATACTGTCAGGAATTGTCAGGAAAATTAATAATGTCTGGAAATGTCAGGGAAATTTATATTGTCAGGAAATGTCAGGGAAATTAATACTGTCTGGAAATGTCAGGGAAATAAATAATGTCTGGAAATGTCAGGGAAATTGATATTGTCTGGAAATGTCAGGGAAATGGATATTGTCTGGAAATGTTATGGAAATTGATAGTCTGGAAATGTCAAGGAAATCAATACTGTCAGGAATTGTCAGGGAAATAAATAATGTCTGGAAATGTCAGGGAAATTAATATTGCCTGGAAATGTCAGGAAAATTTAGTTTTTTATAATTTTCACTCTCTTTGGTGTAGTCTAGGTGGGTGATGACCCCTACAACGTCAAGAACTGAAAAAAACGTGTTTTGGGGGTCTGGCGCTTAAAACCTTATGACTTGGCACCCTTCAGTTGTAGAGTACATGTTCATAGGCCACACAGTACTTCATTGTATCGGTGCAAATCATCAATAGCAAAAAATAAAATAAATAAATAAACCAAAAGTCAATTGCTCGATGGTAATTGGCCAACCACCTTGTTCAAACTAATTTAAAGTCTATTCGACTACATGTACGTAGGCCTATTTCCCCAACTGCACGTGTATATTTTCAGGCGATGTCCACAATGTTTACATTGCACGTAATCTTTCCAGAGTGGATTTACATCTGATGACAAATGACAGGTGGTTTCCCCCGGCTATCTTTCCATCAAGTTTGTCTCGTAATATCGATGGCAGTTTTATTTATTTTTATATTTTCTGTAGGCCATGAACGTTTAGAAGGCACTACTAGTTATGTTTTTGTACCTTTTTTATCCCCCTGATAAGCCAAGATTAGCTTCGCCCAGTCTCCTTGACAACGTTTCCTAATTTTGTCCAACAAAATAATCGTGGAAACAGTAATAACCTTTCGCATCTTTGAGGTACCCATGGTGACTTCCCCAGAACAAGGAACCCATGTTTTGTGCTAATTTGACAAGTGGACTAGAATGAAGTCAGTATGATTCTATACTGATATCATTATAACCTCGGTGATGTCGGTATTATTCTATACTGATATCATTATAACCTTAGTGATATCAGTATGATTCTATACTGATATCAGTATATAGGCCTATCCAGTATTTTACTAATATCAGTATAGCATTAGTGATATCAGTATGATTCTGTACTGATATCGCTGTAAACGTACTGGTTTTTGACACTACTAATATCAGTATGGTTGGTGATATCGCTACATTTTTTACTAATATCAGTATAACCTTAGTGATATCAGTATGATTATATACTGATATCGCTGTATACGTACTGGTTTTTGAAACTACTAATATCAGTATAGCATTAGTGATATCAGTATGATTTTGTACTGATATCTTTATAACCTCAGTGATATCAGTATGATTTTAAACTGATATCGGTATATAGGCCTATCCAGTATTTTACTGATATCAGTATGATTCTGTACTGATATCACTGTATGCGTACTGGTTTTTGAGACTACTACTAATATCAGTATGGTTAGTGATATCACTACTTTTTTTTACTAATATCAGTGCATGATCAGTTTATTTGTTAAATGCAGTCTTATTTCTTGGTCATCATAGTTACTGGACACAAAAGAAGTGATAGAGGAGGGGGAGGAGGAGTTAATTGTGGAAAATGAATATATGATGTCTCAAAGAAGAAGAAAAAATGCAGTTTTGGAAGGATTTTTGAAATTCTAGTGATGACAATAAACGATTCATCAACAAGTGTTTGGAGCAATGAAAATAGAAACAAACACTTTTTTATTACTGGAGTAATTAAGATGTCAGCAACTCAGTACAGAACTATAAACTACAGATAAACATGAAAAGAAAAGTTGATTTCCTGTTGCTTAAAGCTTTGGTGTATCGAATTAATTCAGCAGTTTTTAATGCAGTAACCTTCGCCAATATAAGTATATTTAAATATATATATTTTTTTAAAGATGGCCAGTGCACCGTCTGGTCACCAATTCACCAGAGCAGCCAGGATGAATGGCTCCAATTGCAATTATAAATACGCCTGTCATTTCTCATAAATTTCTCATTGAGGATCCCTGAAGAGAATAATGATATAAAAAAATTTCCAGAACCTCATGCTGGGGGGTTTGCATAAAATGCGTGGGCGACATAACCCTTTCCAAGGGGTCAGCGATGGCATGTGGGCAGACATAACCTCTGGAATACGGGCACCCAGAATTTCAATCGAAATGGATGTTCATTTTTTTTATCCCTGAAAACATGTCGCTCATGTGCGTCATCCAAGGGCACATACACCCCTCAAAACTCCCTTATGGGGGAACCATATTGGCATTCTCTTTGACGTATCGTGTATTCACCAAAGGAATTTGGAAACAATACTCCTTGTTCATCAAACTCCAAATTGAAACCGATCTTGCATTTAACTAGAAACATCCTGAAACTACATGGCGATATGGGGGAGTGCTTCATCCCTGAAATTATTCAGGCAACAGAACGCCCCACATGATGTTGGGATTTATTTCAAAATATAACGGATAATGTTCTAAAAATTAAACCCGTTACTATGCTAGAAATATCATGGATTGGGACTTTTGGTATTATATGTTAGACCTATGTAATACATGTATATCTGAAATTATATTGCATGCAATATTATTTTAAAATAGGCCTATATTCTGATACATTTTAAACTATTCTAAAAACTATGATAGTTTTAACATGCATGAATATTCTGCCGTATAATTTGAGATACATGTATGTTACAAATAATATACTACTATATTATGTTAATGGGTAGCCTATATTTTTAGAATATTTTGTCACATATTATATGTTGGGATTTACGTTTATTTCAAAATATAAAAGACAATGTTCTAAAAATTAAACCCGTTACTATACTATGCATATCACGGATTGGAACTTTGGTATGTTATGTAATACATGTATATCTAAAATTATATTGTATGCAATATATTTTAAAATATATTCTGACACATGTTAAACTATTATAAAAACTACATGTATGTAATAGTTTTAAAAAACATGTACATTCTGCCATATAATTTGAGTTGCATTACAAATAATAGGCCTATACTAAGAGTCCCAATTCGTGATAATTCTGGTATGTTAATGGGTATATTTTTAGAATATTTTGTCACATATCATCCTATGCATTTTGAAATATATCTCAACATCCTTGTTTATTTTTATTTATTTGTGTGTATCAATCACGGCCATCACGACTATAGGCTATAATTAGGGAAACAGAAAGGTATATATCTAAATTGCTGAACGAAATTCATTTTTTTTAAATTTTAATATCTTTAGGTAGGTTAAATTTTATTTTATTCGTAGAAATTCGTAGAATTATTCCTATTGGTAGAAAACTAGTCTCATGAATATTTTATGGAGTAATTAATTTGGGATACCGTGACTCTACAGTGGGGCACCGGGACATGTACCCCTCCCCACCCCTCATCCAGATACATGAAATTTTCTTGCTTAAATGGTCTTATTTTACTAATATTTCTAATCCAGTTTTTCAAAATTTTCGCCTACGGCGTTCATTCGAAATCAGTTAAATGAAGTTGGTCTTTGGTACCCACCCTTCCCCAAAAGTAAGACCTGGGTGCGCCACTGTGACCGTGTTATATTTTACTCCCTAGATGCTGTTTACAGTTCAAAAGCTTTTGTATCTTTATTTTTATTGAAAAAAAAACCCCTTGTTTCTCCATTTTTTATTGTTATTAACAATAAAAAAACTATAAAAAAGGGATTTACTTAATTAATCCCTGAAAGTTTCAGTTCGTCTCCAGTTAAAACTGTACTTTTATTACGTTGAGGAGGAGGTGTTATCCTTAAAGACCCTGTCTGACGTCACGACCACCTTGCAGCCTCCGTGGACTAAGCAAGAATTTATTACACACTCCGTAACTATAGCCTGGCAGAGTTGAATGTACTCTCTCTGGTTTCGTTTTACAAGGTTTTTTTTAAAGATTTTTTTATTGTTGTCAGCTTTTTAGTTTTACCTTTAAGGACACGGTTTAGCCTTTTGTCTTAAGATTCCGTCCGTCGCAACGACCTTAGGAAAACCCGGGGGATTTGGGGCATGGATTTGAGATAACGGATTTTATATCACTTCCAGGAGAGGTGTTTTGCTCCAACGGATTAAGATCGTATTTCAAAATTGCGTCCTCAGTTTGTGCGAAATGGCATTTTTGCACCCACCTTAATCCTCCTTCCCTTAGCTCATTATACAATTTGTAATTATACGACTGCCAATAAAATTGATCCCTTTTTTATTGTCAGCGAATTCCTGCGTGTTTTTCGACGCCTAATCCACGGCGTGTCCAATTGGGATTTGCCTGCACCTGGTGTAAATGGTGTAATCGCACTCGAACAAAATTGCACCGTACAGGGTGGCCCAGAAATCGATGCAAGGCTCTTTGGATGCTTTGAGGAAAGCATGACTATCACTATTACTGGTTTATTGTTACCTGAAACCTGTATGCAGTGAAACCTGACTAATTGACCACCTTGTTACGTTGACCACCTTTTTTAGTAATCATGAACTGTATAGGGTGGCCCAGAAGTCATTGCAAGGCTCTTTGGGAGTTTGAGGAAAGCATGACTATCACTATATATCAGCATTTTAACCTGGAAAATCTGGGAAAGTCAGGAGATTTTATTTCAATGAAGTTGTGGGAACCCTGTGTATATTTGTGTTAGTTTTAAAGTGTTCTTTTATCGTTTTAATTACGTTTTAAATCACGGTTGTGTTTCACTCGCCCCCCCCCTCCTCCCTCCCAATTGAAATTCGTGAAATTGAACGAAATTAGGTAGGTGGCAGTGTGGGAAGTTAACCCTGAAATTATTCAAAATGAGTTCCTCAACGCAGTTGAACACGATTAACAATTTATTTAGACAATGCTGAAGCACGTGTTGAAAGTTTAAAGTTTTCAAAATTCAATTGTTTTTTCGTTTAAAATCTGGCGTCCAAAATATGCGTTTTTACGGTTAATAAAAATTACGTCAAGGCATAAAAGTTAAATTCATCCTACTCACTTTCATTACCTGAGAACAGCAATGAAAAGCGGTGATGATATAAGACACATTAAAACACACACAATAAATGAGACAGATATATCAGATATTTTAACCCAACTGTGGTTGGAGAAATTCGTTAGCAAATTTCAAAATTGCATGTCGTACTTTTTATGAACTTTCCGTTGCATATCATAATACATGTTTCAACACATTGCTTTGGTGGTCAGAAAAGCTACGATTAAAATACTTATTTTCTGTGAAATTTATTTAAGGAGAATTTGGAGTATTTGAAAATATTTTTGAATATAACTGAGTACATATTTTGAATGTTTTGAGAACATATTTTGAATGTTTTGAGAACATATTTTGAATGTTTTGAGAATATATTTTGAATGTTTTGAGAATATCTTTTGAATATATTGAGAACATATTTTGAATGTTTTGAGAATATATTTTGAATGTTTTGAGAACATATTTTGAATATATTGAGAACATATTTTGATTGTTTTGAGAGAACATTTTTAAATATATTGAGAACATATTTTAAATATATTGAGAACATATTTTTGAATATATTGAGAATGTTTTAAGAACATATTTTTGAATATATTGAGAATATATTTTGAATATATTGAGAATATATTTTGAATGTTTTGAGAGTATATTTTGAATATATTGAGAACATATTTTTGAATATACTGAGAATATTTTGAATGTTTTGAGAACATATTTTGAATATACTGAGAATATTTTGAATGTTTTGAGAACATACTTTGAATATTTCAACAATATATTTTGAATGTTTTAAGAACATATTTTGAATATATTGAGAATTTGACTAAATTTTTTCTGTGCTGTGTCGTCCACTTCAGTACGATTACATTGCTATAAAGGGGGTTTGAAAATGCACCCTCCCCCTATCCCCAAAAAAAGTTTAAAAAAAAAAACCTTTAGTGGCTGGTTTTATATTCATGGAAACAACATTTTGGCATTTCCTGAACAGCTTGAATCCGAGTTAAAAAGGTGCTCAATGATCCGCCGGATCACGGATGTAAAATAATTACCTTCCATACATGGGGGATTTTAAACAATTAAATCCCCTTAACCACCCCCTGATCAAGCCTGGCAATGTGACCAATTTTGGTTTGGCATCACTTCCCTCTTCAAATAATCGAAATGCAATATGCGTGCACATGTCCATGTACGTGAAACCTGTTGTTTGTTGTCAAAGTGAAATGTAACAAATGCATTGTGTGTAGTTTGCAGTGTTTAGTACTTCCTGTCCTGAGTGTTGCTGGTGAAAAAAAAAAAACGGTGTAGGTTTAGTCTAAATCTGTGTGTGACATCGTGGGTTGGCGGTCAACCACGTGATCTTTTGTTTTTCCATCAGGTTACATCAGTGATATTTTCGATGAATTGCAATTATTTTTTTTAGTTTTGTTAAACCGGTATGTTTTCGATTGTCTTTTTCGAAATGCTTAATAATGCCATTTTAATTAGTTTTTTAGAGTAAATAACGGATATAAATACACAGTGAAATACGTTAGGGGGTAAAATCACATCAAGTTTATATCAGGAGGAATATTAGTTCTGATTTTTGGCCTAGTTCTTTTCATCACCTGATAACAAATTTTTTGACATTATTGTAAATAATATATTTAAAAACGTGCGTCGTCCCGTCGGGCTTGAAGTCAACGTTTGGATCAGGTTTTCTTTTATATATATATAGATATATATATTTGAATTTGTATATATATATACAAATTTAAAAAAAAAACTTGATCCAAAAATTGTCAAGCCTCATTTAGAAATATTATTTACAATAATGTCAAAAAAAGCTGTTATCTGGTGACAATAATTAGGCCAAAAACTAGAAATAATATTGTATTTCTATATAAATTCTATTATAAGAATTCTATAATAA